>CM055118.1:241193712-241366212 GCA_029206835.1 Rana muscosa
GGAGCCCCGAGTGTGTCACTTGCCACCGTCGCCTGCAATCAGTGGGAGCCCTGAGCGTGTCTCTTGCCACACCTTGCGGATTGTCACTTGCCTGCCACCAGATGCAGATTGTCATTTGCCACGTCACCTGCCACAATTTGGGGATTGACACTTGCCACGTCGCCTGCCACACCTTGCGGATTGTCACTAACTTGCCTGCTAAGGTGTAGTTTTGGTTGTCTCTTGCTGTGTCCCAGACTCCCAGAGTCAGGCAGCAGAGAGATAATGTAATCTCTCTGCTGCCTGCACAGTGAGGGCGGAAGTCACTGCAGGAATGCAGGGCAGGCACGGGCGGTGAGAGATGATCTCATCTCTCTGCTCCCCCCCTCCCGGCTAGCTGATTGGCCAGCTGCCACACTGAGCCTGCTCTCTCACTCTCACCTGCGCTGCCAACACACTGAGCAGCACGGTCTGCCCACAAACCGCGCCGCAAGCGGAGCCGCCCGCTTTTTTATCCGTCTGTGGAGCTGCACGCTATCGCACCCGCTCGCAGAGCGGCCCGACGTGACTCACTGACATCACTCGTTGCTAGATGCCAAGCGGCTCAGGCGTTAGCAACGAGTGCAGGGAAGAGGCTCCACCCACCTCCTACTCCACTCCTGGTATCATGTTAGTGCGGTGCCGCGTAACTACATTAGACGAGTCTCTCTCTCGGCGCCGCTGATCGGCTGATGTGAGAAACTGAGAGAGAGACTCAGAGAGGCAGCAGCAGCCGCAGAACAAGTAGATTAAAAAAAAAAAAGTAAAAAAAAAAAAACAGAGCAAGCGAGTGTGACAGATGGTCTCGGGGGGGGGGGGCAATTGCCCTGTTGCCTCCCCCCTGGATCCGCCCCTGACCTCTTTAGGTAGATCACTATGCTACATCCAGATTGCAACATTTCCAACAGGTCATTTGTTGTATGTCAATCCTTACTCCTTGCAATCACTTAGCTGTTTTGATATGCCATATCATGAATGGTGTAATGCCGCGTACACACGATCATTATTCACGGCGGTTAAAAAACCGCCGTGAATAATGACAGGAAAAACGAGGGAACCGCTTGGTTCCCTACACACGGTCGTTTTTCCCGTCATTTTTTCTCTTGACGAGAAAAACGACCGTCTGTGGGCTCCGCGGCAGTGTTTTCCTATGGGAAAACTGCCGCGGAAAAAAATGCTGGAAAAAACGACGAGAAAATTTAGAACATGTTCTAATTTTTCTCGTCGTTTTTTATGCCGTTTTTCTCGACGAGAAAAACGACATAAAGCCCACAGACGATCGTTTTTCTCGGCGAAAAGAAAAAATGCAGTTTTTCTCGTCGAGAAAAGCGGTCGTGTGTACGCGGCATAAGGCTGATATGTTAGCTGCCCTGACCACTACCCCATTTAAAAACCCCACTACTTAATCTTAATTAACTAATGAAACACACAACACTGTCTGGATTAAATGGGCAACAATGGCCCCTTCATTAATTCCAAACAACAAAATTGTATAAAAATAACTTTCTTATTTTAACCACTTCAGCCCTGGACCATTTGTCAGCTTAAAGACCGGAGGTCTTTTTACAATTTGGCACTGCGCTGCTTTAACTGGTAATTGCGCGGTCATGCAATGTTGTACCTAAAAGAAATTTGCTTTTTTTTCCCCCACAAATAGAGCTTTCTTTTGGTGGTATTTGATCACCTCTGCGGTTTTTATTTTTTGCGCTATAAACAAAAATAGAGCGACAATTTTGAAAAAAATGCAATATTTTTAATTTTTTGCTATAATAAATATCCCCAAAAAACATATAAACATTTTTTTTTTCCTCAGTTTAGGCTCATACGTATTCTTCTACATATTTTTGGTAAAAAAAATGGCAATAAGTGTTTATTGATCGGTTTGCGCAAAAGTTATAGCGTCTACAAAATAAGGGATAGTTTTATGGCATTTTTATTCATATTTTTTTTTTTTTTACTAGTAATGGCGGCAATCATCAATTTTTATCGTGACTGTGACATTATGGCGGACACATCGGACACTTTTGACACATTTTTGGGACCATTGTAATTTTTACAGCGATCAGTGCTATAAAAATGCACTGATTACTGTGAAAATGACACTGGCAGTGAAGGGGTTAACCACTAGGTGGCGCTGTTGGGGTTAAGTGTGCCCTAGGGAGTGCTTCTTACTGTAGGGGGGATGGGCTGTGTGTGACAAGACAGTGATCACCGCTTCCAATTACAGGAAGCTGTGATCACTGTCATTGTCACTAGGCAGAGCGGGGAAATGCTTGTTTACATCAGCATCTCCACGTTCTTCCTCACCGTGAGACGATTGCGGGTGTCCCTGCGGTGGTCGAGACCGCAGGACCCGCGGTCGGGCTCGCGAAGCTCACGGCGCGCGTGTCCACAATGCCGCTTCCTTAAAGGGGACGTACAGGTATGTCCTTTTGCCCAGGAGTGCCATTCTGTCGACGTATAAATGTGTGCGGCGGTCGGCAAGCAGTTAATATATATAGATATATATATATATATATCTATATATATATATATAGATAGATACCAGTATATCTATCTATATATATAGATAGATATACAAATAAATATATATATATATATAACATATATTTATAACTAGTGTTGAGCGAACCCGAACTGTAAAGTTCGGGTCCGTACCGAACTTTAGCTTTTTCCCGAACCCGAACTTTGCGCAAAAGTCCGGGTTCGGGTTCGGCAATCTAATTACGCAGTTAGAAATGCTTCAGGGGCCAGCCAATCACCTTTTGATTAGCTGGTGTGCCCTTAGAGGCCATCATAGCCATGCCTACTAATGGCATGGCTGTGATTGGTCAGTGCAACATGTGACCCAGCTTCTATATAAGCTAGAGGCACACAGCACACACGTCACTCTGCTTCAGAATAGATAGGGAGAGGATCTAGTCTGCTGCTGCTGCTTTTAGGGAGAGATTGTAAAATACATGAGTTAGTCCTGATTCTGGAATCTGAGGGAAAAAATAGAGACAGTGTAGTGTAGGGCCAGGTTCCTGTTTTTTGCTTTTAGGGAGAGAGATATATTATATAGGAATAGGAGTCCAGATTCAGAGATATAACTCAGCGATCTGCATAGGTTTACCTGTTTGTGTTGCAGTGCAGTCTTTTTACACTGCCATGAGCCCAGTGTCAGAGAAAATCTACCTTTTATCTGCAAGCTCAGTGCACCAGCACTGCATATATTACGTTGAGAGATACACCGTTTCCATACTGTGGGTGTATTCTGCTCTTGGAAAAAGATCCATTTAGGACAAAAAAAAAAGGCACTTTATTGTGCTCTTTTCCAAAAGACCCATAAAAAAAATAAAAAAAATACATTTTATTTTGCTCGTGCAAAAAAAGACCCGTTTAGGGCAAAAAAAAATTGCACTTTAATGTACGCTTGCAAAAAGAGCCATTTAGGGCCACAAAAAATATTTTGCAGTGTGTTATACATATGTGGAGGTGTGTGAAATAAACAATTTATATATAGTTTTCTTCTACTGTGCTATACTAAAAAAAAACTAGCTGTGCAATTCAGCGGTTACGTACTGTGGGTGTGTTGTGGTCTTCCAAAAAACGCCATTTAGGGCCACAAAAAATATTTTGCAGTGTGTTATACATATGTGGAGGTGTGTGAAATAAACAATTTCTAAATAGTTTTCTTCTACTGTGCTATACTAAAAAAACAACATTTTTTTTGAATAGCATTTTCTGCAGTTCTGTAGCTGTGCGATTCAGCGGTTACGTACTGTGGGTGTGTTCTGCTCTTCCAAAAACACCCATTTAGGGCAAGATCCTAAATTTGGAAAATATGAGGAGAAGGTCAAAGGGACGTGGTGGCCCCGGTCGTGGTGCTGCTGGTGGAGCTCCTGTTGCAGGGAGAGGACGTGGTTGATCTGTGCCAGATACACGCACAAGTGAAACACCTTCCTCAGGTGCGAGTAGGCGACCGAGCCTGCGGCGGTATTTTGTCGCGCCTAATGAGGCTGTACGAATGTTTAGGCCAGGACAAGTAGATTGGGTTGCTGACAGTGCCTCGGGTTCCTTCACATTGTCTCCCACCCACTCTTCTGATGAAAGATCAGAGTTGGCACCTGAAACCCATGTCCATCAGTCTTTCACCTCACCCCCTTGCAAATCAGCCAAGCAGTCTGAGCCCCAAATCATGCAGCAGTCTCTTCTGCTTTTCGATGACTCTGTTAGCATGGTTTCCCAGGGCCATCCACCTAGCCCTGCCCCAGAAGTGGAAGAGATTGAGTGCACCGATGCCCAACCACTTATGTTTCATGATGAGTACATGGGAGGACCATCGCAGCACGTCTCGGATGATGACGAAACACAGGTGCCAACTGCTGCTGCTTTCGCAATTGTGCAGACAGACAAGGAGGGCAGGGGTGAAGACTGGGTGGAAGATGATGTGGAGGACGATGAGGTCCTCGACCCCACATGGAATCAAAGTTATGCAGGTGACCAGTGTAGTTTGGAGGAAGAGGCGGTGGTCGCACAGAGCCACCAGCACAGCAGAAGAGGGAGCAGGGTGCAAAAGCGGAGCGTCCGTCCCCTAGACAGTATGTCTGCTACTGCCCAACGCAGCAAGGGACCGAGCACATCCTACAGAATTAGGGTGTTTGAGCCTATTTACCACTCAAACACTTCCCTTAAATTTAGCACCCCGCTACATTTTTATTTCAAAGTATTTTATTTTCCCACTAGCTTATCCATTAAATTTAATAATTTATTCCAGAAAGGGCGTATTCTGGGGCATTCCCACCATATGTGTGGCATCGTGCTGTTGAGTTTCTGAGGTTCTTAATGACTTCCCGTACCTCTTCTGCTGAAAAGGGGGCCTCCAGCATATTTTTTAATTTTTTTAATGTTATTTTAAGTTATTTCCCTATCCACATTTGTTTGCAGAGCACTTGCCATGCTCTTAACAACATTTTGCTGCCATTTGCAGCCCTCTAGCCCTTTCCATTACTTTTTTAGAGCCTTTTTAGTCCTTAGAAGTCCGGGTCCCCATTGACTTCAATGGGGTTCGGGTTCGGGTTCGGGTTAAAGTTCGGTCCCGAACCCGAACTTTTTTCCGAAGTTCGGCCGAACCCGTCGAACCCGAACATCCAGGTGTCCGCTCAACTCTATTTATAACCAACATATTTATAACCAAAAACATTTTACTGCTACGTCTGAGGTTCCTGAAAGAAGGTAGCACTATCTCATTGGCTGACCACCACCACCACAGCATCCTGGCCCCTAGCCGCGATCCATCCAGCACAGGGTCAAATGCTTACCACCTTCTTGCACCTTCAGCTCGATGACCGATAGTCCATATTACTAGATAGGGAAGGTACCCATACCAAGATAGGTCCCAACCCGTACCACACCTTATATTATATATCCATATATATATATATACCATCACCATTCCGACCTTCAGGAACCAGAGACCCCTGCCACCAGCACCTGAAACAACAAAAATAGAAAAAACACACACACATCCATACAATTGTCTATAGGGAGGTAGGGAGGGAAAGCACTCAGCTTGCGTGTTACCTCTTCCACGTTTTTTCCCGAATGATATCTCCGCCCCTCCCGCTCTAGCCTCATGCACTAAAGACTCCTATCACAGCCCAGAGTCCCGACAGCTATGAATCCCCACACTACACATCCACTACTTCCTGGTGCACCTAACCAGCTACCCCCCAGTCATGCGGCCCCTCCACTACAGTTCCTTCTGCTCCAGGGCTGATCTTCATCATCATATCATCAACTTAGAGAATGCTGTATATCAAAAACTGAAGGAATACTTACCGTAGGACATGTTTGTTTTATGTAATATTTTTATTTTAAAGATGTTTTATGTATTGTTTAAACAATTTAAATGTAATATTGCTTACTTCCTTTAATAAAAAATGTAATGATTAAACAAAATATACAGTAAAACTTTGTTAACAAGGGGTCACTCAAAATATTTGAAGGGGTTAGTACAAGCTCTTTGCTGGAGGTTCATAATTCTCTAGTTTGACCTCTGATGATTATATTTGTACATGTAGCGCCCATCCCAAATGGTTGGGAAGCTATTCAAATTTAGAGGGATGTCTGAGACAGTAGTTGGGCTCAGATGGTTGATAATTACATTTAAATTCGCCTCTGTCTCAGTTATGTTTTGTTTGCCTGGTAGTGATTTAACTTTTTGCCTGTAGGTGGTGTTACCACCTCAGGCACCTGTTTGAACACGGGCAGATCATGGTACATTGGGTGGCCCACCTCGGCAGTGGTATAGTGGGAGTGGTGAACCCGCTGTGCCTGCTGGGAGGGGATACTTAAGGGGCAGACGTCATTAATTGGGGTTCGTTCGCGCCCGCCCCGCAGCCCTCTGGGCGCGAGGTGTGTGTGTGGTCCTGGTCTCGGGGCCACGATGGCCCGAGGCTGCATCGCTACTTAGTAGGCCCAGCTAGTCTGGCTTGGGCCTATATTCAGAGAAGGGATCCCAAGCTTTCCATTCCAATGGGGAGGAAGAATCTTAGTGAAGAAGTCCAGGGGAGGATCTGCCCCGGAGGAGACCGGCACAATACTGCTGTCTCGGGAGAGGCCTGGCAACTTCAGTAAGGAGGGATCCATTATGCTACAAGCTCTACAGTTCACCAGATCAGCTTAAAGGTTCTTAAAACTGTACGGCTGGAAGTTTGGGACTTTGAAATCCTGTGGCAGAGGGTTCCTGGACTATCCAATTGATTACTTTAACAAAGGTCTGTGGCAGAGACTTTGTACACTTAAAACAGGTCTGTGGCAGAGACCCAACTCATCTTGGGCAGTCTGTGGCAGAGACTTTGTACACTTAAAACAGGTCTGTGGCAGAGACCCAACTCATCTTGGGCAGTCTGTGGCAGAGACTGCCCTCTTGCTGATTCGTGAGTCATTCCGGCTGCTAGGCCATGTGAGAGGGGACTATCCGGGTGACCAATACCCACTCTAACCTTGAGAGTGGTGAGTGACTTTGAACTTCTACCTTTGTCAACTTTTAGTGGCGAGTGCCTGAACCTTCCCCTACTCTTCTGTACCTTTTACTTTCTCAACGTTTACTGCATAAGAAATAAAGCCTGACTGTTTGAGGTTTTACTTCTGTGTGGACATTGCATTACTACAGACTTTCCTACCCGGACAATAGTGATGAGCCGAACACCCCCGGGTTCGGTTCGCACCAGAACCCGCGAACGGACCGAAAGTTCGAACGAACATTAGAACCCTATTAAATACAATGGATGCGAACGTTCGAATTCTAAAGTGCTAATTATAACAACTATTATGCATGTTATTGTCCTAAAAAGGGTTTGGGAACCCGGGTTCTGCACCAGGGGACATGTATCAATGCAAAAAGAAGTTTTAAAAACGGTCGTTTTTCGGGAGCAGTCATTTTAATGATGCATAAAGTGAAAAAAAAAAAGTCAAATATTCCTTTAAATATCGTACCTGGGGGGTGTCTAAAGTATGCCTGTGAAGTGCCACGTGTTTAGAACTGTCCCTGCACAAAATGACACTTCTAAAGGAAAAAAAAGCCATTTAAAACTGCTTGCGGCTTTAATGTAATGTCTGGTCCCGGTAATATGGATGAAATTCTTTAAGAAAAATGGCATAGCTACCCCATGACCCCCCCCCCCTACCCCAGCCCATTACCAGCCCCTTTGGGTCTTGTATGGATATTAAGGGGAACCCCGCACATAAAATAAAAAAGGCCCTATATACTCTGAACAGCCGTATACAGGCGGTGCATACAAGACAGGGACTGTAGGTTTGTTCTTATGTAGAATGTGTTTGTAATTTTGAACAGGTACATTGTTGAAGTGTAGCTCCAGCCCAAAAATCTATTTTTAAACTTTTTGGGAAACAAAGGTAAGGGTTATCACCCCTGTAACATTTGTTTTGCTGTCTGTGCCCCTGTTCAGAACATTTCACCTCACTTTCCGTCCCAATGACAACTGTTTTTGAAATGTGGTGTTTTTCTTGAAACAAGGATTGCTGATAAAGCATCAGTACAGATGAGACCCCTTTCTCCCATATTTATTCTTACAGGAGAGAATTTTCCTTTCTAGGGGTAGATTTCCTCTCACTTCCTGTTGTCTTCTTTCGTTTGCAAGTAGGAGTCGTTTGTAAGTTGGATGTTTGAAAGTAGGGACCTGCCGTATATACTCTGCAGAAATAGGCCCCTTAGTTGTTGGTGTTGGCACAACACTGTAAGCACTCAGTTACTCTTGGTTGGTGCTGGAACGCCCTGCTGTCAACTATTATATCAGGAATTTTAATTACATATAATTGTTGAACAGTGGTAGTAAAAATTGGGGCTTTGATGGTGGTGCTGGTGCCACAACACTGTAAGCCCTGACAGTTACTCTTGGTGGGTGCAGCAATGGGCCCTGCTGTGAATTATTAGATCAAGAATTGTAATTACATGCCCCTTTTGAACAGGGGCTGAAAAATTGGGCCTTTCGTGGTGGTGGTGGTGGTGGCGTTGCCACAAGACTGTAAGCCCTCAGAGTTACTCTTGGTGGGTGCAGCAATGGACCCTGCTGTGAATTATTAGATCAAGAATTGTAATTGCATGCCCCTGTTGAACAGGGGCTGAAAAATTGGGCCTTAGGCACTGGTGGCACAACACTACAACCCCTCACAGATACTGTACTTGGAGCACAGCAATGAGCCCTGTTGCAAAGTATTGCTTCAAAAATTGTAATGACACGCCCCTGTTAAACAGGGGCTGAAAAATTGGGCCTTAGGCACTGGTGCCACAACACTCCAACCCCTCACAGATACTGTACTTGGAGCACAGCAATGAGCCCTATGGCAAATTATTGCTAAAAAAATTGTAATTACACGCCCCTGTAAAACAGGGGCTGAAAAATTGGGCCTTAGCCACTGGTGGCGGCACCCATAAACAAAAATGATCTTCCAAGCTATCATCATCAATCGTATCATTGAGGACTCGGAGGAGGAGGATAGCCAGTCAACATAACAGCACAGGCACTCAGCATCAGCATCAGTCTTGAAGGGATGTGACATGTTAAAATCAATTAGTCTGTTATATCAGCATCAGGTGTGTGGTAGCTGGTGGTGATCCAAGACTGGTTCATCTTGATGAAAGTCAGTCGATCAACCGAGTCGGTGGACAGGCGCACCCTGTGATCCGTGACAAATCCTCCAGCAGCACTGAATGTGCGTTCCGAAAGAACGCTGGATGCAGGACAGGCCAGTAGCTCAATTGCATACTGTGCAAGCTCTGGCCAGTGATCCATCCTCAAGACCCAGTAAGCCAGAGGATTTTCGGTGGGAAAGGTGTCCAAGTCTGACCTTGCCCCTAGATATTCCTGCACCATGTTTATCAGACGCTGGCGATGGTTGCTGGAACCGATCATACTTTGGGGCTGCGGACTAAAGAATTGTCTGAACGCATCGGTCAGACGGCCACCTTCCCCACCGCTCCTTCTTTGACTGGCCGAAGCCTCAGCAACTCGTTGTCCAGGACCAGGAGTTTGTAACCTCCCAGTCTCTGGGAACGCGTTGCACAGACCTTTCTGCAAGGCCTCCCGGAGTTGTCTCATCCTCTGCTCCCTCTGCGACGGTAACATAAGGTCCGCAACCTTACCCTTGTACCGTGGATCAAGGAGAGTGGCCAGCCAGTAATGGTCCCTCTCCTTGATCCGAAGAATACGAGGATCCTTCCGCAGACTTTGCAGGATCAGGGAGGCCATGCAGCGTAGGTTTGCTGAGGCATTCGCTCCGGAGTCCTCTGGGTCACTAAGGACGACATGATCCGCAGCCACCTCCTCCCAGCCACGTACAAGTCCACTGGTTTCTTGGGACTGTAAATCATCCCTAAAAGACTGCTGCTGATGATGCTGAGTGCCAGCCTCCACCTCCATGCTGACACAATCCTCCTCCTCCTCCTCCTCCTCCTCCTCCTCCTCTTCCTGTGCGATGGGTGGGACAGAAGGAACACTGTCTGGGTAAAGGGGGCCTTGAGAGGCAAGGAAGTCCTCCTCTTCCTGCCTCTGTTCTGCCTCAAGTGCCCTGTCCATTATTCCACGCAGCGTGTGCTCCAACAGGTGGACAAGAGGTACAGTGTCACTGATGCATGCACTGTCACTGCTCACCATCCTCGTGGCCTCCTCAAATGGTGCCAGGACAGTGCATGCATCCCTGATCATGCCCCACTGGCGTGGAGAAAAAAAACCAAGCTCCCCTGACCCTGTCCTGGTGCCGTAGTCGCACAGGTACTCATTGATGGCCCTCTGCTGCGTGTGCAGCCGCTGCAGCATGGCCAACGTTGAGTTCCACCTGGTGGGCATGTCACATATAAGGCGGTTCTTGGGCAGGTTCAACTCCTTTTGCAGCTCAGCCAGGCGAGCACTGGCATTATAAGATCTGCGGAAATGCACACAGACTTTCCTGGCCTGCCTCAGGACATCCTGTAAGCCCGGGTACCTGCCCAAGAACCGCTGCACCACCAGGTTAAGGACGTGAGCCACACAGGGCACATGGGTCAGTTGTCCCTGTCGGAGGGCGGAGAGGAGGTTGGTGCCATTGTCGCAAACCACCATTCCTGGCTTAAGCTGGCGTGGCGTCAACCAACTCTCGGCCTGGCCCTGCAGAGCAGACAGGACCTCTGCCCCAGTGTGGCTTCTGTCCCCCAAACACACCAGCGCAAGCACGGCATGGCATCTTTTTGCCTGCGTACTTGCGTAGCCCCGTGAACGGCTACGGAGCACCGCTGGTTCATAGGACAAACCACAGGAAGAGGCCATGGAGGAAGAAGAAGAGGAGGGGGTGGAGGAGAGAGGTGTGTCACAACCAGTAGTAGCATTTTGGAGGCGTGGCGGTGGGACAACCTCCAACACTACTGCACCTTGTCCTGCATCCTTCCCAGCTGCCAAAAGAGTGACCCAATGGGCCGTGAAAGAAAGGTAACGTCCCTGTCCATGCCTGCTGGACCATGAGTCAGCGGTAATATGCACCTTACCGCTGACCGCCCTGTCCAGCGAGGCCAAGACATTGCCTTCCACATGCCGGTAGAGAGCCGGAATAGCCTTCCGTGAGAAAAAGTGGCGTTTGGGAACCTGCCACTGAGGAACCGCACATTGCACAAACTCACGGAAGGGGGCCGAGTCTACCAACTGAAAAGGCAGCAGTTGAAGCGCTAGCAATTTAGCCAAGCTAGCATTCAACCGCTGGGCATGTGGATGGCTGGGAGTGAACTTCTTTCGACGGTCCAGCAGCTGGGGCAGGGAAATTTGCCTGCTAGAATCGGACGTCGGTGTACTGCTAGCAGAGTGGCCGCAAGTACTTGGCTGTGACACACCTAATTCTACACCTTCATTCCTCTCAGTGCATGTTTCAGAGAGGACTGAAGTTATAGTGGGGTTGGAGATCCCAGCTGATGCGGTGCAAGGAGAGGTCCGCTTTGTTCTTTGGTGTGGGTCTTTGAGGTAGGCTTGCCAACGAGCTGCATGGCAGGTCAACATATGTCTGGTCAGGCATGTGGTACCCAAGCGGCTGATGTTTTGGCCACGCGATATACGCTTGAGACATATGTTGCAAACAGCAGCTGTGCGATCTGATGCACTAGCCTCAAAAAAGGCCCACACCAAAGAACTTTTTGAATGACGGGCAGAGGCAGCGCCCTGCACAGGCGGAGCTCTGCGGTGTGATTCCGTCGGTGTACTGCCCTTACGCTGGCCACCAAAGGGCATCCTGCCTCGTTGGAGATGTGCCTCCTCCTCATCCTCCTCCTCCTCCTCTCTCCTATTAGGCACCCACGTGGAGTCAGTGACCTCATCATCCCCTCCCTCCTCATCACTGGAGCCAATCTGGCAGTATGCTGCAGCTGCTGGAACATGACTGCCAGATTGGTGTCCTTCTTGAGCATCCCCTCTGTCTGCTCTCACGCTACTGCCTTCCTCTAGCTGGGTTTCATCATCAGACCCTTCGAAACGCTGGGCATCCTCCTGGAGCATGTACCCAACACTGTGCTGAAACAGTTCGGGGGACTCCTCAGGAGGAGGACATGGTGGGTCTAGGGAAGGAGTGACTGATGATTTGTCTGACATTGATACCAGGGAAGACGACGCTTTGGCAGCTGCTTTTCCAGTACCCTGAGCCTGGGTGAGAGAGGATGAGGAGGAGGAGGAGGGCTTGGTCATCCACTCTACCAAGTCTTCGGCATGATGTGGCTCAACATGTCCAGCTGCCGAAAAGAAGGACAAGCGTGTCCCATGGCCATGTGCTGATGACAATGCACCGCGTCCACGACCAGCACTGTTGCCCCCAGACACAGAGCCTGCTTGCCCTCTTTTATTGCCTCCTGACTGTCTGCCTCTCCTTGTTTGCCTTCCAGACATTCTAATAGATGGCCTGCAGGGAGATGGGAAAAAAGCAATAAGGGCTACCTTCAGGTGTCCTTCTCTGTCCCTTGAAACAAGGACTTTCACAGTGAAAGAAACTGACACTCTCCCTACCTACAGTTTTCTGTCCCTAGAATAAATGTTTTTTTTAAGCACAATATAGCACAAGGACAATTCACTCACTGTCCTTACAGGTCCCTGGAAACAAGGACTTGCAGAGTGAAAGAAAAAAAACACTCTCCCTACCTACAGTTTTCTGTCCCTAGAAAAAATGTTTTTTTTAATCACAATATAGCACAAGAACAATTCACTCACTGTCCTTACAGGTCCCTGGAAACAAGGACTTGCAGAGTGAAATAAACTGACACTCTCCCTACCTACAGTTTTCTGTCCCTAGAATAAATGTTTTTTTTAAGCACAATATAGCACAAGGACAATTCACTCACTGTCCTTACAGGTCCCTGGAAACAAGGACTTGCAGAGTGAAATAAACTGACACTCTCCCTACCTACAGTTTTCTGTCCCTAGAATAAATGTTTTTTTTAAGCACAATATAGCACAAGGACAATTCACTCACTGTCCTTACAGGTCCCTGGAAACAAGGACTTGCAGAGTGAAAGAAAAAAAAAACTCTCCCTACCTACAGTTTTCTGTCCCTAGAAAAAATGTTTTTTTTAATCACAATATAGCACAAGGACAATTCACTCACTGTCCTTACAGGTCCCTGGAAACAAGGACTTGCAGAGTGAAATAAACTGACACTCTCCCTACCTACAGTTTTCTGTCCCTAGAATAAATGTTTTTTTTAAGCACAATATAGCACAAGGACAATTCACTCACTGTCCTTACAGGTCCCTGGAAACAAGGACTTGCAGAGTGAAAGAAAAAAAACACTCTCCCTACCTACAGTTTTCTGTCCCTAGAAAAAATGTTTTTTTTAATCACAATATACCACAAGGACAATTCACTCACTGTCCTTACAGGTCCCTGGAAACAAGGACTTGCAGAGTGAAATAAACTGACACTCTCCCTACCTACAGTTTTCTGTCCCTAGAATAAATGTTTTTTTTAAGCACAATATAGCACAAGGACAATTCACTCACTGTCCTTACAGGTCCCTGGAAACAAGGACTTGCAGAGTGAAATAAACTGACACTCTCCCTACCTACAGTTTTCTGTCCCTAGAATAAATGTTTTTTTTAAGCACAATATAGCACAAGGACAATTCACTCACTGTCCTTACAGGTCCCTGGAAACAAGGACTTGCAGAGTGAAAGAAAAAAAAAACTCTCCCTACCTACAGTTTTCTGTCCCTAGAAAAAATGTTTTTTTTAATCACAATATAGCACAAGGACAATTCACTCACTGTCCTTACAGGTCCCTGGAAACAAGGACTTGCAGAGTGAAATAAACTGACACTCTCCCTACCTACAGTTTTCTGTCCCTAGAATAAATGTTTTTTTTAAGCACAATATAGCACAAGGACAATTCACTCACTGTCCTTCCAGGTCCCTGGAAACAAGGACTTGCAGAGTGAAAGAAAAAAAACACTCTCCCTACCTACAGTTTTCTGTCCCTAGAAAAAATGTTTTTTTTAATCACAATATAGCACAAGGACAATTCACTCACTGTCCTTACAGGTCCCTGGAAACAAGGACTTGCAGAGTGAAAGAAAAAAAACACTCTCCCTACCTACAGTTTTCTGTCCCTAGAAAAAATGTTTTTTTTAATCACAATATAGCACAAGGACAATTCACTCACTGTCCTTACAGGTCCCTGGAAACAAGGACTTGCAGAGTGAAATAAACTGACACTCTCCCTACCTACAGTTTTCTGTCCCTAGAATAAATGTTTTTTTTAAGCACAATATAGCACAAGGACAATTCACTCACTGTCCTTACAGGTCCCTGGAAACAAGGACTTGCAGAGTGAAAGAAAAAAAACACTCTCCCTACCTACAGTTTTCTGTCCCTAGAAAAAATGTTTTTTTTAATCACAATATAGCACAAGGACAATTCACTCACTGTCCTTACAGGTCCCTGGAAACAAGGACTTGCAGAGTGAAATAAACTGACACTCTCCCTACCTACAGTTTTCTGTCCCTAGAAAAAATGTTTTTTTTAATCACAATATAGCACAAGGACAATTCACTCACTGTCCTTACAGGTCCCTGGAAACAAGGACTTGCAGAGTGAAATAAACTGACACTCTCCCTACCTACAGTTTTCTGTCCCTAGAATAAATGTTTTTTTTAAGCACAATATAGCACAAGGACAATTCACTCACTGTCCTTCCAGGTCCCTGGAAACAAGGACTTGCAGAGTGAAAGAAAAAAAACACTCTCCCTACCTACAGTTTTCTGTCCCTAGAAAAAATGTTTTTTTTAATCACAATATAGCACAAGGACAATTCACTCACTGTCCTTACAGGTCCCTGGAAACAAGGACTTGCAGAGTGAAAGAAAAAAAACACTCTCCCTACCTACAGTTTTCTGTCCCTAGAAAAAAAGTTTTTTTTAATCACAATATAGCACAAGGACAATTCACTCACTGTCCTTACAGGTCCCTGGAAACAAGGACTTGCAGAGTGAAATAAACTGACACTCTCCCTACCTACAGTTTTCTGTCCCTAGAATAAATGTTTTTTTTAATCACAATATAGCACAAGGACAATTCACTCACTGTCCTTACAGGTCCCTGGAAACAAGGACTTGCAGAGTGAAAGAAAATAAACACTCTCCCTACCTACAGTTTTCTGTCCCTAGAATAAATGTTTTTTTTAAGCACAATATAGCACAAGGACAATTCACTCACTGTCCTTCCAGGTCCCTGGAAACAAGGACTTGCAGAGTGAAAGAAAAAAACACTCTCCCTACCTACAGTTTTCTGTCCCTAGAAAAAATGTTTTTTTTAATCACAATATAGCACAAGGACAATTCACTCACTGTCCTTACAGGTCCCTGGAAACAAGGACTTGCAGAGTGAAATAAACTGACACTCTCCCTACCTACAGTTTTCTGTCCCTAGAATAAATGTTTTTTTTAAGCACAATATAGCACAAGGACAATTCACTCACTGTCCTTACAGGTCCCTGGAAACAAGGACTTGCAGAGTGAAATAAACTGACACTCTCCCTACCTACAGTTTTCTGTCCCTAGAATAAATGTTTTTTTTAAGCACAATATAGCACAAGGACAATTCACTCACTGTCCTTACAGGTCCCTGGAAACAAGGACTTGCAGAGTGAAAGAAAAAAAAAACTCTCCCTACCTACAGTTTTCTGTCCCTAGAAAAAATGTTTTTTTTAATCACAATATAGCACAAGGACAATTCACTCACTGTCCTTACAGGTCCCTGGAAACAAGGACTTGCAGAGTGAAATAAACTGACACTCTCCCTACCTACAGTTTTCTGTCCCTAGAATAAATGTTTTTTTAAGCACAATATAGCACAAGGACAATTCACTCACTGTCCTTACAGGTCCCTGGAAACAAGGACTTGCAGAGTGAAAGAAAAAAAACACTCTCCCTACCTACAGTTTTCTGTCCCTAGAAAAAATGTTTTTTTTAATCACAATATAGCACAAGGACAATTCACTCACTGTCCTTACAGGTCCCTGGAAACAAGGACTTGCAGAGTGAAATAAACTGACACTCTCCCTACCTACAGTTTTCTGTCCCTAGAATAAATGTTTTTTTTAAGCACAATATAGCACAAGGACAATTCACTCACTGTCCTTACAGGTCCCTGGAAACAAGGACTTGCAGAGTGAAATAAACTGACACTCTCCCTACCTACAGTTTTCTGTCCCTAGAATAAATGTTTTTTTTAAGCACAATATAGCACAAGGACAATTCACTCACTGTCCTTACAGGTCCCTGGAAACAAGGACTTGCAGAGTGAAAGAAAAAAAAAACTCTCCCTACCTACAGTTTTCTGTCCCTAGAAAAAATGTTTTTTTTAATCACAATATAGCACAAGGACAATTCACTCACTGTCCTTACAGGTCCCTGGAAACAAGGACTTGCAGAGTGAAATAAACTGACACTCTCCCTACCTACAGTTTTCTGTCCCTAGAATAAATGTTTTTTTTAAGCACAATATAGCACAAGGACAATTCACTCACTGTCCTTCCAGGTCCCTGGAAACAAGGACTTGCAGAGTGAAAGAAAAAAAACACTCTCCCTACCTACAGTTTTCTGTCCCTAGAAAAAATGTTTTTTTTAATCACAATATAGCACAAGGACAATTCACTCACTGTCCTTACAGGTCCCTGGAAACAAGGACTTGCAGAGTGAAAGAAAAAAAACACTCTCCCTACCTACAGTTTTCTGTCCCTAGAAAAAATGTTTTTTTTAATCACAATATAGCACAAGGACAATTCACTCACTGTCCTTACAGGTCCCTGGAAACAAGGACTTGCAGAGTGAAATAAACTGACACTCTCCCTACCTACAGTTTTCTGTCCCTAGAAAAAATGTTTTTTTTAATCACAATATAGCACAAGGACAATTCACTCACTGTCCTTACAGGTCCCTGGAAACAAGGACTTGCAGAGTGAAATAAACTGACACTCTCCCTACCTACAGTTTTCTGTCCCTAGAATAAATGTTTTTTTTAAGCACAATATAGCACAAGGACAATTCACTCACTGTCCTTACAGGTCCCTGGAAACAAGGACTTGCAGAGTGAAAGAAAAAAAACACTCTCCCTACCTACAGTTTTCTGTCCCTAGAAAAAATGTTTTTTTTAATCACAATATAGCACAAGGACAATTCACTCACTGTCCTTACAGGTCCCTGGAAACAAGGACTTGCAGAGTGAAATAAACTGACACTCTCCCTACCTACAGTTTTCTGTCCCTAGAATAAATGTTTTTTTTAAGCACAATATAGCACAAGGACAATTCACTCACTGTCCTTACAGGTCCCTGGAAACAAGGACTTGCAGAGTGAAAGAAAAAAAACACTCTCCCTACCTACAGTTTTCTGTCCCTAGAAAAAATGTTTTTTTTTAATCACAATATAGCACAAGGACAATTCACTCACTGTCCTTACAGGTCCCTGGAAACAAGGACTTGCAGAGTGAAATAAACTGACACTCTCCCTACCTACAGTTTTCTGTCCCTAGAATAAATGTTTTTTTTAAGCACAATATAGCACAAGGACAATTCACTCACTGTCCTTACAGGTCCCTGGAAACAAGGACTTGCAGAGTGAAAAAAAAAAAAACACTCTCCCTACCTACAGTTTTCTGTCCCTAGAAAAAATGTTTTTTTTTAAGCACAATATAGCACAAGGACAATTCACTCACTGTCCTTCCAGGTCCCTGGAAACAAGGACTTGCAGAGTGAAAGAAACTGACACTCTCCCTACCTACAGTTTTCTGTCCCTAGAATAAATGTTTTTTTAAGCACAATATAGCACAAGGACAATTCACTCACTGTCCTTCCAGGTCCCTGGAAACAAGGACTTGCAGAGTGAAAGAAACTGACACTGTCCCTACCTACAGTTTTCTGTCCCTAGAATAAATGTTTTTTTTAAGCACACTATAGCACAAGCACAAAACACACTGACACTCTCCCTACCTATCCTTCTCTTTCCCTAAACTAAAGGAATCCAGGTTAAGCAAGAAAGAAATAACAGTCACTGTCCCTGCCTATGCTGCTCTATCCCTGCTCCGGAACACACTACACTAGGCCGCCGTGCTGGCGGCCTTTTATAGTGTGGGGCGTGTACTAAACACCCTCAGCAATAATTGGCCACAGGCATCCTGCCTGTGGCCAATCATTGCTCTCCTCGCTGCCGGCGCTGTGATTGGCCAAGCATGCGGGGTCACAGTGCATGCTTGGCCAATCACAGCGCCTGGATGACACTGCGATGGCGTAGTGCATTGTGGGCCGTTCGCGTCACTCGAATTTGGCGCGAACGGCCCAAATCGTTCGATCTTCGTCGAACGATCGAACAGCCGATGTTCGAGTCGAACGTATGTTCGACTCGAACACGAAGCTCATCCCTACCGGACAACGCAGCTGAAGAGGTAACGTGCAAAACCCAAAACTAACCAGTGGCCCTCTAGGGGGTATTGCTACATACATCATTCAGATGGCATTAGAATTTTCTTAGTGATACATTACAGGACACAGGAGACTTAGTTTTTAGACCATTGGGTTATGTTTCACCTCCAGGTTACTTGACTAGACTTGCTAGTGTGATTAACCTGTTTCTCTAACCTGGGAGAGTCTTATAGTTAAACATTTGGTAAACCAACTGGGTTTGCCTGCTGAGCCTCAGTGCTCTATAGCAGAGGCAGTTATTCATATTAGTCCCTTTTCTGGAGGGACTGTCTGTACCTGGACCCCAGTGAAAAGAATGGGGAAGGCCTGTAATCTGCATTCGACACTGGATGATGATGGACACCAACATGGCAGGCTGGGGAGGAGTTCTGGACTTCCTGTCAGTTCGGGCATTGTGGAGCTCAGGGTGATTTGGTTTGCCCTCCGGCACTGAACTCCCTACTCCCAGGACTACCAGTCAGGATTTAACCCGACAATGCCACGTAAATTACCAAGGCAGTACCAATAATCAAAGAAGCAGATCTGCCCCATGGGCAGAACTTGACGTTTCAGCCCTGCCCACAGTACACATTCCCAGTGTGGAAAATTGGCAAGTGGACTTCTTAAGCCACCAAAAGCTGGATAACAGACTAGACAAAGCTGAAGCACTGCTGGTGGTGAGAGGGGTTATTCAGGGCTGGGTCAAGCTTTGCTCTTTGTCAGTAATCAATCACCTGGAGGTGGAGCATAACTTAATGGTCAAAGAACTAACTCTCTTGTGTGCTACGATAAACCACAAGAAAGGAATTTTACAGGTAAGTAAAACATCCTTTTTTAGTCTCTCCTTTTGTTTTCTGGCCATCTTGTCGTTCATTTCCCTTTTATTTCTTTGCCCATATACCTTCTGTTAACCAACGTGATTTTTTGTCCTGGATACAGTAGAGAAGGGTTAAAACTCCTATCAGTTTATTTTTTTCTGCCTGTGCCATGTTGGGACAGTTTCTCTTTACTCCCTGCGCCAAAGAAACAACAGACAATGAGAAGAAATATTTGCAAAATTAGGCGAATGCCCAAACTAAAATTGAATTATTTGGCCTCAGCACCAAAAGATATGTCTGGGGGAAATCCAGTACAGATCACCATCCAAATAACACCTTTCCTACAGTAAGGCACGGAGGTGGTAATATCCTGTCATGGGGGTGTTTCTCTGCAGCAGGGACTGGAGCACTTGTAAGGATAGAAGGAAAAATGGATGGGGCAAATACTGTCAAATTCTTGAGGAAAATCTGCTGCCCTTTGCCAGAAAACTGTCAATGGGAATAAGATTTACCTTCCAACATGACAATGACCCAAAGCACACAGCAAAAATGACCACATAGTGGTTGAAGGAGAAAAAGGTGAATGTCCTTGTATGGCCTAGTCAGAGCCCAGACTTAAACACCATTAAAAATCTGTGGAATGACTTGAAGACTGCAGTCCACAAACGGTCACCATCATTTTAACTGAACTTGAGCAGTTCTGCAAAGAAGAGTTGGAAAATATTGCAAAGTCTAGATTTGCAAAGTTAGTGGAGACATATCCCAACAGACTAAAGGCTGTAATTAAAGCAGCACATGGTCCGACAAAATACTGACATAAAGGAGGGGATACTTTTTCCAACTCAGTGATTCTGTTTTTGAATTTTTTATTTATTTTTTGACATGTTGGTGTTATCTCTTTTGCTTGGATGTTATAAGTTGCACTGAGTAAATACAACTGGATAACACAAAAACTGTGTCTGTCTTCATTTCAAGCTGCAAAGCAACAAAATGTGTTTATTTCAAAGGGGTTGATTCTTTTTTATATCCTACCTGATCCCACAGAAGAAGACATGTTCCGCAATATAAATAACCTTTTATTTTTTTGTGATACCCCTGCTCTGTGATGCACCACCCACAAGAAAGGAGTGTACTACCAATGGTACATGACCCTTGCTTTGTGAGGTACAGGTCTATAACTGTATTACAGTGCTTGGAAGCAGGTGACCTTCATCGTTCCTCTACAGATGAGCAGATATAAAGGACTCGGCATGCATAAACATACACTGCACTAAGTATAGCGTACCGAGTCTATAAATATAGGTGCTAGCTATAATGCAGATACATGCATATGGATATATATTACTCTGTAGAGATTTCGCTCTCTCTCTTTGTGAATTTGCATTTCTTGCATATTAATCCAGCGCCATTTACATAAATATGTAAATTAACACCTAGGTGTTCCTAGTATTTATGGGGTTAATCTGCAAGGTGCAGGTAATGTGTTTATAGCAGACAGATAAACTATTTTAGAGTCCTTTAAAAAAAACATATGTTATCACCTACAAGCATTCATAAGAATCTTAAAGGAAACTGGTAGGCTTGTGCAATTCGTTTCGTAACGAATCGAAATTCGTCCGAATTTAGCAACTTTCGGACATTCGGAAGCATTCGAATTTCCGAACAGAGCAATTACGAATAAGACCGAATCCGAAATAAATTATACCGCAAAATAGCGAATGCCTGAAGGTCTTCGGCATAATTCGTTATGAAAAAAGTTACGAATGTACGAATCCATTCGAAGCACAATAACACTCACTCTGCTCTCTGCTTCTCCCTCACCATGCTGAACTCCCTCTCAAAATGGTGTACAGGGGGCGGAGGTTATAGCCGCATGAAAAAACAAAAGTAAAATACGAGATTTCGAATCCATTCGAAGCACAATAACACTCACTCTGCTCTGCTCTCTGCTTCTCCCTCACCGTGCTGAACCCTCTCAAAATGGTGTACAGGGGCGGAGCCTATAGCCGCATGTAAAAAACGAAAGTAAAATACGAGATTTCGAATCGTTACAAATAACCGCTATGTATTTAGAAAAGTACAAATCCATTCGAAGCACATTAGGCATAATAGGCAGCGTCATTGTGAGAGAGACACGGAAAATTACGAATCAACGAACCCAAAAAAAGTTACGAAAGTAGGAGTTGTGTCCAGAATCAACGAAAAACAACGTACTCTACCGAAAGTACGAATTATAAAGCAACAAAAAATTCAACAAAAAATGTCGCTTGCAAAAATACGAATGAGTCCGAACACGAAAAATCCCGTCTAGCAAAATTACGAATGATTACGAATCAACAGGACCGGAAAGAAACGAACCGAAACGGAACGAATTTTTCCGTTGTGCACAAGCCTAGAAACTGGTACTAAGGAAGTTTGGAGCCTGCCAAATGCTAGTTCTCCAGTCATTGTGTTAAAGTGGAGCTCCACCCTAAATAGCAACTTTTGCTATTTGGAACCCTCCCCCCCCTCCGGTGTCACAATTGACACCTTTCAGGGGGGAGGGGGGTGAAGATACCTGTCTAAGACAGGTATTTTCACCCACATCCGGGAGTCCTCTCTCCGGGAATCTGCGGGAGTGACGTCACTTCCCGCAGACTTCCCTTGGTGTTCTGGGAGACACTCGGCTCCCAGAACACAGGAGGACAAATCAGAACGGCGCAGCGCGACTCGCGCATGCGCCGTAGGGAACCGGGCATGAAGCCGCAGGGCTTCACTTCCTGGTCCCCTCAGCGAGGATGGCGGAGGGAGCAGCAGAGCGACGAGCGATCGCTCGTCCTCTGCTGCGGACGTCGCTGGACTCCAGGACAGGTAAGTGTCCAAATATTAAAAGCCAGCAGCTGCTGTAGCTGTAGCTGCTGGCTTTTAATATTTTTTTTTCCGGCGGAGCTCCGCTTTAAATAGCTTTGGTACATTCTATGCCACTGACTTGGAAATACCAGGAGTAGGGATGAGCTTTATGTTCGAGTCCAACATGAGTTCGACTCGAACATTGGCTGTTCGCCCGTTCGGTGAACAGCGAACAATTTGGGGTGTTCGCTGCAAATTCGAAAAGCCGCGGAACAACCTTTAAAAGTCTATGGGAGAAATCAAAAGTGCTAATTTTAAAGG
Organism: Rana muscosa; assembly: GCA_029206835.1. NCBI lineage: Eukaryota > Metazoa > Chordata > Amphibia > Anura > Ranidae > Rana > Rana muscosa. The sequence continues at coordinate 241,216,157 of CM055118.1, forward strand.
ATAATATGCAAGTTATTGTCCTAAAAAGTGTTTGGGGACCCGGGTCCTGCCCCAGGGGACATGTATCAATGCAAAAAACAAGTTTTAAAAACGGCCGTTTTTTCGGGTGCAGTGATTTTAATAATGCTTAAAGTGAAACAATAAAAGTGAAATATTCCTTTAAATTTCGTACCTGGGGGTCTATAGTATGCCTGTAAAGCAGCGCATGTTTCCCGTGTTTAGAACTGTCCCTGCACAAAATGTAATTTCTAAAGGAAAAAAAGTAATTTAAAACTACTCGCGGGTATTAATGAATTGTTGGTCCCGGCAATACAGATCACAATCATTGAAAAAAACGGCAGGGGTTCCCCCCCCAGTCCATTACCAGGCCCTTCAGGTCTGGTATGGATATTAACGGCTTAAGGACCAGCGCACGCACATTTACATCGACAGAATGGCACAGACAGGCATATGGGCGAACAGGTACGTCCCCATTAAATTGCAGCCGTGTGGTCGCGAGCTCCGTGAACCGCGGACCCGATTGCCACCGGTGTCCCGCGATCGGGTCACAGAGCTGAAGAACGGGGAGATGTTCTGTGTAAACACAACATCTCGCCGTTCTGCCTAGTGACACTGTCACTGATCGTGTTCATCGGGAACAACGATCAGTGACGTGTCACGTGTCGCCACGCCCCCCTACAGTAAGAATCACTCACCAGGGCACACTTAACCCCTACAGCGCCACCTAGTGGTTAACCCCTTCACTGCCAATGTAATTTTTACAGTAATCAGTGCATTTTTATAGCACTGATCGCTGTAAAAATGACAATGGTCCCAAAATGGTGTCAAAAGTGTCCGATGTGTTCGCCATAATGTCGCAGTCACGATAAAAATCGCTGATCGCCGCCATTACTAGTAAAAAAAAAATATTAATAAAAATGCTATAAAACTATCCCCTATTTTGTAGACGCTATAACTTTTGCGCAAACCTAATAATTAACGCTTATTGCGATTTTTTTTTTTACCAAAAATATGTAGAAGAATACGAATCGGCCTAAACTGAGGAAAAAAAAATATATATATTTTTGGGGAATTTTTATTATAGCAAAAAGTAAAAAATATAGATTTTTTTTCAAAATTGTCGCTCTATTTTTGTTTAAAGCGCAAAAAATAAAAACCGCAGAGGCGATCATATACCACCAAAAGAAAGCTCTATTTGTGGGAAAAAAAGGACATCAATTTTGTTTGGGAGCCACGTGGCACGACCGAGCAATTTTCAGTTAAAGCGTCGCAGTGCTGAATCGTAAAAAGTGGCCTGGTCTTTGACCAGCAAAATGATCCAGGTCTGGTATGGATTTTAAGGAGAACCCCGCACCAAAATAAAAAAAAAATGGCGTGGGGGTTCCCCCCAAAAATCCATACCAGACCCTTATCCGTGCACACAACCTGGCATACCGCAGGAAAAGAGGGGGGGACGAGAGAGTGCCCCCCCTCCTGAACCGTACCAGGCCACATGCCCTCAACATGGGAGGATGTCCCCATGTTGATGGGGACAAGGCCCTCATCCCCTAAACCCTTGCCCGGTGGTTGTGGGGGTCTGTGGGCGGGGGGCTTATCGGAATCTGGAAGCCCCCTTTAACAAAGGGGACCCCCAGATCCCGCCCCCCCCATGTGAATTGGTAAGGGGTACCATTTCACAAAAAATGTTAAAAACCCCAGGAGACAGCTTGGAACAAGTACTTTATTAAAAATAAAAATAAAAAAGAGATTCCAGCGATGTAATCCAATTCTCGTTCTCCAGCGATGGATGATCTCCGCGACTCCAGCGAGGAACACGCACAGGATCCTGCCTCTGCTGAAGGCAACCGGCCAATGATGCGGCGCCAGCCTGACAGCTCTTATGTAGCTGAGGGCGGGGCCACCCGTCACGTGATCCCGTCCCCCTCTGACACAAGGAGAAAGCCGGGTGATACCCAATGACATGGACGGGTGACCACGCCCCGTGACGTATCACGGGCCATTGTCAAATGACGGCCGCAAGGTGGCTCTTCAGGGCCGGGAGGCTGTCTATTGACGGCCTCGGCTCCTCCGGTCACTGGAGGGCGCCCGAGCACCGGCAGCGGCGCACGCGTGCCCGCCACTTCACTGAGGTGCCGATGCACGTACCTGGCGGCCACGATGTCCGCCAGGTACCCTCAATCGGCCGTTACAGAGCCAAGGACGTGGATCTGTGTGTGTAAACACACAGATCCACATCCTGTCAGGGAGAGGAGACAGATGCTGTGTCCCTTGTACATAGGGACACAGATCGGTCACCTCCCCCAGTCAGTCCCCTCCACTCAGAGTAACAATCTCTCCTAGGGAACACATTTAACCCCTTCCTCGCCCCTTAGTGTTAACCCCTTCCCTGCCAGTCACATTTATACAGTAATCAGTGCATATTTATAGCACAGTTCGCTGTATAAATGTGAATGGTCCCAAAAACGTGTCAAAAGTGTCCGATATGTCCGCCGTAATATCGTAGTCCTGACAAAAATTGCAGATAATCGCCATTACTAGTAAAAAATAAAAAATACAAAAAAATTCATAATTCTATCCCCTATTTTGTAGGCGCTATAACTTTTGCGCAAACCAATCAATATACGCTTATTGCGATTTTTTTTTACCAAAAATATGTAGAAGAATACGTATCGGCCTAAACTGAGAAAAAAAAAAGTTTTTTTTTTAAAAAATTGGGATATTTATTATAGCAAAAAGTAAAAAATATTGTGTTTTTTTCAAAATTGTCGCTCTCTTTTTGTTTATTGCGCAAGAAATAAAAACCGCAGAGGTGATCAAATACCACCAAAAGAAAGCTCTATTTGTGGGAAAAAAAGGACGTCAATTTTGTTTGGGAGCCACGTCGCACGTCCGCGCAATTTTCATTCAAAGCGTGACAGTGCCGAAAGCTGAAATTTTGCCTGGGCAGGAAGGGTGTATATGTGCCCAGTAACCAAGTGGTTAAAAGGTAAATCCACATTTGTGGAAAAATATAGCAAATAAAAAATAATAATATATCATATACAATTGCTACGAAAGTCATGCTGTAATTTAATGTTATTTGTAGCACTGCCCCTGTAGGGACACTCACTAGCATCCCCTTTGGCTGACACCCATCCACTGACTCTACTGAAGGGATGGCCCTCACTAGACAGGCCCCATGACACAGATCTGTACTTACAGTAGGCAGGAACAAATTGTTTCTGGGGGGTCTTCCTTCCAGTCAGCTTTGCAGGACATTTGGATTGCAGCTTTACTCAGATTCAGGCCCTCAGGTCGACCACTTGAGGCCACATGGCAGCCTGTGCAGAGGAGGGGCAGCCACCCCCTCCCCTCTGGACCCAGCTCTCCAGCTGAAGACCCTTAGCACATGTTCCCTTGGCATATATACAGTCACCCAGCATGCACTGAGGCACTTTCTCTGTCAATGGCCAGGGCTGTAACTATGCCTATGCTCTCACTTGTCAGGTCTCCTCCCACTGTCCTATTGGACCAGTGTGAAACATTCAGACAACATGAGCAGCATCTGAGCACCATGAGCAGACCCTATCAATGGATTCCTGCTCCCAGGTAGGCAGAGAGCACCTACATTTACCTGGCAGCCTTCCTGGTAATCAGAAAGACCCAAAAACTACACTCTCTTCTAGCACCTACCTGGGAGGGTGCTACATATTTATAAATAACCTTTCCTTTTCAAACTGCAGCTCTGTATTTTTTACACACGCAATACACATGCATAGTTGCCAACAGTCACGGATTGGCCGGGACATTCCCGGGATTCAAACCCTTTTCCCGGATTTATTTTGTCCCGGCCAATGTCCCGGCCAATCCGATTTTTCCCGTTTTCCCCGAATTTGGACGACGCAGGCCGCCGCCGCTAGAGGTCCACGGCTGGCGGAGACAATGTCTCGGCCGGCCGCCATGTTCAAGAAGACCAAAACACGGATGTAGTACAATAGAAAATAAAGCCGCTGCGGCGCCGCCCACACCCCGCACCTCCCCGGGGGTGGGCGGCGCCGCAGCAGCTTTATCTTCTATTGTACTACATCTGTGTTTTGGCTGGCCGGCAGGCCACCCCCCCGCCCCGCCCCGCTGCAGGTCTGTCTGTAATGGAAAGGGGCGGGGGTCGGCAGCGCCACAGCTTAATTTTTTTTTTCAGCCACACTGTCGGCTCCGCCTCTATTTTGTTCCGGGGCAGCCGAGACAGGACTGTGGTTAAGGGGGGACTCCGCTGGGGATGCCTGTGGTAAGGGGGGACTCCGCTGGGAACGCCTGTGGTAAGGGAGGACTCCGCTGGGGACGGCTGAGGTAAGGGGGGACTCCGCTGGGGACGCCTGATGTAAGGGGGGACTCCGCTGGGGACGCCTGATGTAAGGGGGGACTCCGATGGGGACGCCTGATGTAAGGGGGGACTCCGCTGGGGACGCCTGAGGTAAGGGGGGACTCCGCTGGGGACGCCTGATGTAAGGGGGGACTCCGCTGGGGACGCCTGAGGTAAGGGGGGACTCCGCTGGGGACGCCTGAGGTAAGGGGGGACTCCGCTGGGGACGCCTGAGGTAAGGGGGACTCCACTGGGGATGCCTGATGTAAGGGGGGACTCCGCTGGGGACGCCTGATGTAAGGGGGGACTCTGCTGGGGACGCCTGATGTAAGGGGGACTCCTCTGGGTACACCTGATGTAAGGAAGGACTCCGCTGGGTACGCCTGAGGTAAGGAGGGACTCCTCTGGGGACGCCTGATGTAAGGAGGGACTCCGCTGGGGACGCCTGATGTAAGGAGGTACTCCTCTGGGGACACTTGATGTAAGGGGGGACTCCACTGGGGACGCCTGATGTAAGGGGGGACTCCACTGGGGACGCCTGCATAGTTACCAACAGTCCCGAATTTCCCGGGACAATCATGATTTTTGGACCCTTGTCCACAAGTGTGGAGGGGGCTCTGCTGGGGAGGCACCTGATGCAAGGACGGACTGCTGGGGAGGCACCTGATGCAAGGACAGACTGCTGGGGAGGCACCTGATGCAAGGACGGACTGCTGGGGAGGCACCTGATGCAAGGACGGACTGCTGGGGAGGCACCTGATGCAAGGACGGACTGCTGGGGAGGCCATCTGGTGGCAGGCGACGTGGCAGGTAACACGCTCAGGGCTTCCACTGATTCGGCATTATGGTGAGTTGAATGATTTCATTTTATATTACAATGTAAAAATAGAAATAATGCACTTCAATCATCCTGACACCGTAACAACCATGGTGCCGGGATGATTGAAGCGCCAACAGGTGTTTTGGAGTATCCTTATCTGCCAATTTTGTTACACATTACTATTGTGGTGTAGGATCTGGCTTCTTTCTTTCTATTTCTTTCTCTCTCTTTCTCTCACCTCGGACTCTAGCCACACCCCTTTGAACCACGCCCATTTAAACCACACCCACTATCGTGCGTAAACCACGCCCATTTTTCACCGCGACGCGCTTCGCGCGCCGCATTTTTCACTCCAGCATGACACGCCTACAAACGAATGCCCCGCCCCCTGATTATAGCAAGGCTCCGCCTCAATACAAAAAAAGTGTCCCAGATGTTTTTTTTGCAATGTTGGCAACTATGCACATGTACCTTTTGGTGAGATATTTCCAAAGGATTAATCACTTCTAAAGGTACGCAGACACTGCAGCTTTCCTCAATCTGACACAGAAAGTGCATCAACTGATTAATAATAAACCAGCCCCTTCCTGTTCCAACATGACTGAGCACCAGTGCACAAAGCAAGGTTCATAAAGACACGGATGAGCGAGTTTGGGGTGGAGGAACTTGTCCGGACCTCAACCCGATAAAACACCTTTGGGATTAATTAGAGCGAAGACTGCGAGCCAGACCTTCTCATCCAACATCAGGGCCTGACCTCACCATCGCGCTTCTGGAAGAATGGTCAAACATTCCCATAGACACACTCCTAAACCTTGTGGACAGTCTTCCCAGAAGAGTTAAAGCTGTTATAGCTGCCAAGGGTGGGCCAACTCAGTATTGAACCCTACGGACTAAGACTGGGGTGACAATAAAGTGCATGTGCGTGTAAAGGCAGGTGTCCCAATACTTTTGGTATTTTTACTATAGCGATACCCCCAGTTAAGAGGGCTACCTTGATTGTTTCGGGCCCTGTAGTGCACCGTTGTCAACCCCTGGCAATCGGCTCTAACCTCTCGTGGCACAGTTAGCAAAGGGGATGATAGAATTGCAATCACTCTAATATTCTCTATGAACATGAAAAACTAAAGGTTGGGACTTTTAGTTGAGGTGTGGGGCCTAAAGGAACACCTCCATCCCGGTATCTGGAAAAGGGAAGCAAATATGCAAAGGTGGGACTTTGAGTTGAAGCATGCTTCCCAGGAGGTAACACGGATCAATTGAATGGGGCATGTATCCAGTTAATAGAACCAAAGACATTACATGAGAGCATTGCATGGCAATTGACAGTCAGTATTTTAATCGTATACAAAGTAACAAGGACAATAATAACATAGCACACCTAATGTACCAGTCCACAATTGAATGGTATACAAATTACAGCAATCAATGGTAGTAAAATATAGTAACACATTGGTTCATAAAAATCCCGGTGACAACATAGAGAGAAAAGGGGGGCCCAATTCAATGAAGCGTGTCTCCATGATAAGAATTACGTAGATTAAGTGCGCTGGCACAGTCCACTGAGTATAGAGACTGGTAGATAATAATGATATTGACGTACATACAAGAAAGAGCATCTAATTAGCTCGCAGTGGGCATATTGATACATTGTATGACAAATATACATAACCAGTATCATTAAAATTTATCTCCATTATAGTTATAACCGTAGTTGATTGGTGAATACCAATTGTTGTATGAGGTGATGAGTGGTGCAGTAGCAATATGTATAGATAAGGGCATCTTATTGGCTCTACGCGTTTCGTGGCTACTGCCACTCTTCAGGAGCAGGTATGGGGTAGAGGTCTATAAATGACAAGGCAATAAAATTTGAGATAAAGATTGTATAATATATAGAAAGTATATAAAATCAAGGGGCAGGAAATGAAGGTGGAGCAATAACAATACCCTGGGTTACTTACATGTATGTCAATGGTGGTGGGTAAAGGCGTAAGGGGGTGGGCCCGGCCAGAAAAACAACAGATCCCGGGAGCTGGGGTGGAAGAACCCCTCCATGCAGGCTGGAAAACCGTAGCAAAAGTAGGAATACCCAGGAGCGGAGGACCTCCATGGGCATGGGTTGCAGGTGTGTCTCTCGTAGGTGTGCCCATCTAGAGGGAACAAGGGGTGTAATGATGATTCAATTGATCCGTGTTACCTCCTGGGAAGCATGCTTCAACTCAAAGTCCCACCTTTGCATATTTGCTTCCCTTTTCCTAATATTCTCTATGACACAATCCCACAGTAAGGCACACAGAAATGGTATAGATCAGTAAATGACACTGACAACCAATATACTTAACTCTAATATTTTACTGTTGGTAAAGGTTAAAATGATAAAACAGTATGCAATATCACATGCAGAGCCCTGCAATATGGGTATAGTTATTAAAACATTAAACGCTCAGCAATATGATAGACAGTTTAACAGACCCCGCTGCAGCTATCCTCCCTCGTGAGCAAAATGGCGCCCAGCAATGTCCTATACTACCCAGTCAGGCCTGACTATGATTTGGGTATAGTTCTGTGGAAGAAATCTTCGCTAGCAAAACACGGTGGTGCACATTCAGGAACAAATTGTAATCCAACAAAGAAATGATGATCGGTAACTTTGCAACAGCCAGGGAGACTTAATAACTCAGTTCAGCAGATAGTCTCCCTAGAGTGTAACTGCAATCACTGTGGTGGCCCTGGATAAAGTTAGTGGGCCTAAAGATACTGTAATGTAGCTCTGAGCAGATGCTCTCTCACCAGACGGGACCAGTCCTTGTCCGCTACTTCCGTTACTGTGACTCGCTACAGTGTCCATGACACCCGGGTCTTCGGTCCTCCTGATGACAGCACTGAGCAACAGGATCAGACGCTCCGCAGGCTCCTCAGCGGAGTGGAAGGCTCTTTGGAAAAGCACAAGACCCAGGCTTCAGGCCTTGTACACACAGCAGGTCAGCACAGGGATCCTCTTGCTGGGAGGGCGGTGTCCAAAGAGAAAGAAACTGGGGCCCGCCCCCTCTTATAAAGTCCACCCCAGCAGTCTTTGCACAGGGCAATGCACCCTGGGTGCCTCAAGGTGTACTGGGTACTGTAGTCTCTGGGGAATTAAAGGGCAATACCCCGCTACATTACCAAATGACAGCTGTCTAAAAGCAGATTTTGCTGGGAATCTCTTTAACTCCCCGTTGTATCTCTGGGACATGAAGTGAAAGGAAATCTCACCAGACAAAGGTAAAGGTTCTAAAGATTACCGAGTCTATCCAAAACAGAATACATTTTTTTTAAAGTGTAAAACATTGAAAACGAACCCGATTTTAAAAAGCTGCTATATTTATGAAACAGTTTCTGAAAAATTAGTCTGGTAGTATATTCTATTTTTAAACATATATATTTTTTTTTCTAGGCATTGCTTTTATAGATACATATTTAAAGCATATGTAAAGGTAGAGCATGGACTCAAATGGTTCTCTTGGGTCCCGGTGACTTCTGATGCTGGAACTGACCGCTATCAGTGACAGACAGAGTCCAGCGCTAAGCTAAGCCCAGGAGCTGAAACGATCAGCTTCTGAGCCTTGGATCTTTCTGCACTGTGCTCAATAGGAGTGCTTGTAGCAGATCAGTGTAAAGGCAATAGGGGGACTTTATCAAAGCTGGAACACCTGTACATAGAAACCAATTCTATCTTCAGCTTGTTCAGTTGAACTTTGAAGTTCAAAGAGAGAAGCTGATTAGTGATTAGTTGCCATGCACAGATGCTCCAAATTCTGATTGTGTTGTCATTGGAAAGGACGTGACATTATGAGTGATGTCATGGCACTTCCTGTTAGTATAGAGGTTGAGACAGAACTGTGTCAGATCTGTTCTGCATTGCTCTGCAGCAATAGATCACTGGTATAATGATCTATTGCAGGCTAATTGCAGCAAGCAGTAGATCATTATTAGAAGTGAAGTGTTGCTGCACAGCCACCCCATAAAAAAAAATATATATATGTATATATATATATATATATATATATATCACTACCCCTGTAGTAGTTGCTGACAGCATTTACTTCTTGCATCCAGATACAGTGATCAGTCCTTGGCTTGTTTTTGTTGTTTTATTAGGGGATGTTAACTTGGATGGGGTAAGGAATTATGGGATGCCAAACTTGATAATGTCCAACAATTAAAACCAGGGACAACTTCCTCCCTATTTACAGATTCCTCTTCTTCCTTCCACCTGCACATACTTGGTCCCCTTGTACAGTTTCTACAGATTCTCCTCAGCACTGCTTCTCCATCTTTCACCCGACTCCCTGACGGGCATGGCTCATTTCTATTTAAGGGCTCCTTAGTCCCCTGCCAGGCCCACTTCTGGGGATTGGCCAAGGGCCCCTAAATGTTCAAGGCAACCCCTCCTAGCCTCTGTCCACTATTTTCCAGAATGTTCTCCAACATTCTAGAAACAGGAGGGGGCACCAGAGAGCTGCCAGGATGCATCATCCAGTCCTAACCTCTAATAACCCTGATCCAGATTCCATGCCTCAGGTTTATCACTAGGCCAAATACATTTTCCTGTACTACCACTAGTAGCACACTAGGGTGTGCTACATATATAATAAATAGAAATAAAAACATTCCCTCCCAAAATGAATTTCCAGGTTGCAACAATGAAGTCGGATGGTTTGGATGACTTTTGGGTTCACTGCAAAAGCATCAAATGCTCGGGTGTCATTCAATTTTTAGTGCTCACAAACCTGTAAAACGGTTGATGTGGTACTAGTTTGTGCCCTTGTCAACTCGACCTAAAATTATCTTAAAGTGATTGTAAACTCTCCTTTTTTTTTCTATAAAAATAACAAACATGTTATAATTACCTGCTCTGTTGCAGTGGATTTGCATAGAGCAGCCTTAGTCCTCCTCTTCTCGGTTGCCTCTTCTGTGCTTCTGGTCCTTCCCTCCTGTTCACTGTTCAGTGCCCCTACAGCAAGCAGCTTGCTATGGGGGCACCCAAGCCGAGCTGCAGCTCAGTTGCTAACTGACTTTGATTGATTAATGCATTAAGATAAAAACCTTTTGACTTTACAACCACTTTATGCTAAAGTTATTTTCAACACAAAACGGAGCTTATATGCTTAAATACAGTATTTTGAAATCCAACGGACTGTTTAGATGTTAAATTTTAAAAGCAGCAGCAAACCTGCTGACCTTACATGGTTGCTAATGTAACAGAACACCTCTGATTTTCACATTTAACATTTAAACAGTCCGTCGGATTTACAAATACTGTATTTAAGCATATAAGCTCCGTTTTGTGTTGAAAATAACTGTGAAATCTAAAACTCCGGTGGGTGTAACAAGATGTCCGCTTGCCCCTTCTCACTCTATCATTACTGTGCAGGAGTGTGGGGTGTAGCAAGATGGTGGCGACAAAACATCACTTCCGGAGCAATCTGTGATGGGGAGCCGAATGTGACGAGACACCAGCATTCAAATGTATATCATGTTCCCCTGAGGTCATATCTACCATTACTTCTGCTGAATGCTGCCCACTGGGGAGGTAAAGGAGCATGCTTGAAAGTCCTGCCTACAACTGTGGTCATTAAGCCTAAAATCAGCCTGTTCTGCAAAGGTAAGCAAATCGGAGGCGGAACCCTTCTTCAAAATAACATGGTGCCACAGCACCCTGAATTTTGGTGCATGTGAATACGCACATCTCAGCCGATGTATGAAGGTGTCATTAACAATTAATGGCACTTCTGTGTATCTGCTAAAGGACAGCATGTTCCTGTGGTGTCAGGAAAGCAACTTTGCATGTATTCCTGACACACACAAAGGTGAACTCAGGCTAAATGTATACATTGGTGGTCAGTGTAAATCTTCTCATTATATTGGGGCTTGGTGTACAATCCTTTCATTTACCCTTGTGGCCAATGTGAAAGTCCCCCTTACATTGGTGGTCAGTGTGAAGGTCCCCCTAACATTGGTGGCTACTGTGAATGCTCCTATTACGTTAGTGGTCAGTGTAAATCCCCATTACATTGGTGGCCAGTGTAAATCCCCATTACATTGGTGGCCAATGTAGAAACTCCTCTTTATATTGCTAATCGCTAAAAAAATCCAAACATGCATTTGTGGTCAGTTTTGAACCCTCCCTTACATTGGTGGTCCATGTAGAAGCCCCATTTAAATTGGTGGTAAGTGTAATTCCCCCTTACATTGGTGGCCAGTGTAGAAATCCCTTTTTATTGGCTGTTGATGTAAAATCCCCCATTACATTGGTTGTCAGTGTAAATTCTTCATAACATTGGTGATCAGTGTACATTTCCCTTTACATTGATGGTAAGTGCAGAATTGCCCTTACACTGATGGTCAGTGTAAATCCCCCTTTACATTGGTGGTCAGTGTAAATCCCCCCTAACATTGGTGGTCGGTGTAGAAGTGTCACTTTACATTGGTGGTAAGTACAAATCTCCTTGAAAATGGTTGTCAGTGTAACTTCCCCCTTAGATGGAGGTCATTGAATATTTCCCTGACGTAAAATCCCCCTTTACATGGTGGTCAGTGCAAATTCCCCCTCACATTGATGGTCAGTGTAAATCCCCCCCCCCCCCCCACACATTGGTGGTTATTGTAAATTTATCATTACATTGGTAGAATCCCCCACTATATATTTGCCAAAGATTTGCAGCCTTGCTCTACATGATTCAGAATTTGCCACAGTGTACTGCCTCCTAACTAATCTCCTCCCACACCACTGTCACTGATCCCATCAACCCCCCAGCATTGCCACTGATCCCAGGAGTCTTAGGATTCCTAGGAGTTTTCTGTCTATTGATGGGTCCCCTCACCTTCCCAGTCCATGGTGTGCAGACAATGAGGGGATGATGTGCTGTAACCTTTAGCAACCAATCAGTGAGCAGTAATGCTGTGCACTAACCTCTTGCAACCAATCATTGAGCGGTAAGGATATGCATTAACCTCTAGGAACCAATCAGTGAACAGTAATAATGTGCAGTAACCTCTAATAACCAATTAGTGAGTGGTATAGATGTCTAGTAACCTTTGGCAATCAATCAGTGTGCAGTGTTGATGTACAGTAATCTCTAGCAACCAATCAACAAGCAGAAGTAATGTGCTGTAACCTCTAGCAGCCAATCAGTGAGTGGTAATGATACACTGCAACCTCTGGCAACCAATCGCAATCGCTGCCTGATCTGATTCAGTAAACTGATTTTGAGTCCAGCAGCTATTTATTGAATGTCACAAAGCATGTGGAGAGCGAAATTGCATGGAAGAGGGGGCCCAAGAAAAAGTTTGCCCAGGGTCCAGTCAATATTAAAGACGGCCCTGACCGGAAGCTTGATGTAAACAAATGTCAGCACTAAGACATTTCTCAGAACTAGGAAAATGTCATTGCGGCCCTGAAACTCTGAATGCAACTGATGATACAAGAAGATCGGTGACAAATGAAGTTACACAGCAAGTTATGCAAAGTTGCATTGTGATAAGATCATTATAACTGCTATACAACACTGCAAGACATAAGCAGAGTATCCATATGCAATGCGCAATACAAGCATTTTTTTAAATTTAAAATCCTGACTCAGTTTGCAAGTGTTGTCTCGCAAAACGAGCAGGATTCAAGCCACAGCGGTGTGCAGTACCGCATTTGGCCAGAGGTGCGGGGGCGCCAGAGCTGAGCGGACCTGATCGGAGCCGATCGGAGCCGTTCGAAAATACTCGGAAATACTCAGTTCCCCAGTCTTTCCGAGGTTTTCCGAGTTCAGCCGAGCTGTCCCCGAGCCTTTCTGAGTATTTCCAAGGCTCTCCGGCGCCCCCCACCTCTGGCCACATGCAGTATTGCATGCCATAGAAGTCAATGCGGAACAAATTATTTTCGTTTCCATTGACTTCTATGGGGAAACTCGCTTTGATATGCGAGTGCTTTGGATTACGAGCATTCTCCTGGAACGGATTATGCTCGTAATCCAAGGTTCTACTGTACATAGAAATAGGGTTAGTTAAACATTTGCACATGCTGATAGTAATATTTATATCAAGTAAATTATTTTTTCCTAAAATCCAACTCTGGGCTCAGCACCTCCCTATGTTTGGCCCCTTCCCCTAAATTGAAGCACTGTCGACCCTTTAAAAAAAAACTTTATATACTGTAAATTTGCTGCCACATGACATAAAGTACCCCTCAGGAGACCTGGAAGTTACATAGCTCCCAACTGTCCCTGATTTCGAGGGACTGTCCCTGATTTGGAGCAATGTCCCTCTGTCCTCTCCATTTGTCCAGTGGCGTCTGGTGCTCAAATTTTTTTGGGGGGGGGCGCAAACAAACTGAAAAAAAAAAAAAACATCAATTGCAGCCTCACTGTGCCCATCAAACGCAGCCACTGTGCCCATCAAATGCCGCCAGTTTTCCCCATCAAATGCCGCCAGTTTTCCCTATCAAATACAGCCAGTTTCGTGAATCCTGTTATACTTAATGTCTTTACTTGTTATTTCTTTCTCGTACATCACGGGACACAGAGCAACATAGTCATTACTATGTGTGTTATATAGATACCTTCAGGTGCTGGCACTGGCAACTTCCAAAACCGGAAGTACCCTCCCCTATATAAGCCCCTCCCATCCGGGAGTACCTCAGTTTTTTGCCAGTGTCTAAGGTGTTGGCCAAGAAGTAACATGTGTTTTTCACTGAGCTTGCGTACAGGTTCTTTTGGGCCTCAGTAAGCTATTCCAGATCCGACCAAAAAAGCTTCATAGCTAAACGGTCGGTACCCGGGCCTTGCAAGAGAAGAGCAAGGTTTTGCCTGTAATGCCTCTCTTAGGAGGGCTGGACCCTGGGATCCAGAGCTCTGGTCATACCCACGACCAAGATGTTTTCTGTGCAGGGTGCTATACAGGTCCAGGGGAGTGGAATCCTTGGGAACCCGGTCCCTGAAGGTTTAATTACAATGCCTGCCGTAATAGGTGAAGTTTGGGCTTCTGTGGACCAAACAGAGCCCTGCGGCGAGGAAAAGGTAAGTGGGGGCCCTCAGGAACTTGGTTCTATTGGGGGACCCCCAAGCCTAATTTGTCTTTCTGCCTGTTACCTAAGGTATTCCCGCTAATATTCTGTGCATGCCTGTTACTACTAAGAAAATGTAAAAAAATGTAATAGTAGGCAAGAAAAAAAAAAAAATGGTAAGACCGCGGTACCTGTGTTAAACACTAGAGGCCGCTATGGTTCTTTTTTCTTGTAATGTGGATTTTTTTCTTCCAAAGTCAAATCCAGGCAGTTGGTAAGTTCTCTGCTGGGAAGCTGTCTCCTCTGCCCTGTTGCTGCGCTCATCCATCCCCGGGCCCTGCGGCAGGGACCCTGGCTCCCATCTAGCTCCTTATTTTTTTTTAAAAAGAGCGCCGAAGGCGCACGTGCCCGCGCGCGTGCGCGTGCACGCGCCTCTATATATAGAGGCGATCTGGAAAAAGGGGCGGAGCTGGTGGATGACGCTCGGTGTGCGCCGCGGCGCTACTGCGCATGTGCGGGCGTCCAGCGTGTTTAAAGGCACAATCACAGCTGGCTATTGAAGTGCACAGACAGAGCTAGCAACAGTAAATAAGGCACACAGAGGCGGTTGATGCAGGCATCCCCTAGAAAGGCACTTTAGTAGACACCAACTGTTATATAACAGCAATTGTGCTAGACTATTATCAGTAAAAGTGGTGTATTACGGCTGGAATACCTCAGCTTTGGGCTTAGGAATATGCCGTCCAGAAGCTCCGGAACTAAATCTTCCAGGAAGCGAAGGGGGTCTCCATCGGGCTCTGAGGATCTTGGGCATGCTTCTGCTGCACCAGTCTCCCCTGAAAATTCAGAGGTTAGTGACCGTAGAGACCCCGCAGGAGTACCTGGTACTGTGGCTGTCCTCAGTTCACCTGCTGCTGTGTATGTAACAGAGGAGGTTTTTTCCTCAGCTCTGGGAGGATTAGAAGAGAGATTGTCAACATTGATCGCTGCCTCCCTGTCACAGGGAAAGCACGCCCGATCTCCGTCTCCTCCTTCAGAGTACCTGTTAGCGGAGCAACAGTCCCAGACAGGGAACGACCTGCCTGAAGGGGATCAGGATGAGGTTGATTCTGTTATAGAGGAATCAACAGTGGAGGAACCTTTCTCAGCATCTCAAGCTGAAAGATTATGGGTTCAGTCTCTGACTAACATGGTCCGATCAGCATTTAAAATGCACCTTGCGGAACCATCAACCACTACTGTCTCCTCGCTGGGGTCGCTAAAAGCTCCCCAGACTGTCTGTTCCTTTCCACTTCACCCTTTACTGGAAGGGCTCATTTACCAGGATTGGGAACATCCTGATAAAATATTTACTCCCCCCAAGAGATTTCCGGTGGTCTATCCCATGGAGGATAAGTTCATCAAAAAATGGAGGGTCCCTACAGTGGACGCAGCCATCTCTTGTGTGAATAAATCACTGACATGTCCAGTGGATAATGTCCAAATGTTCAAGGACCCAATAGATAAAAAATTGGAGTCCTTATTAAAATCTGCTTTTTCTACAGCAAGCTTGGTGACACAACCAGCAGTGGCAGCTATTGGGGTCTGCCAAGCAGTGAAGGATCAGTTGAAACAGGTCTTAAGGGACTTGCCAGATCAGCAGGCCCTTGCCCTAGCTGATCTACCTAGAGCCTTATGCTTTGCGGTTGACGCCATAAAGGATTCAATCCATCAGGCCTCCCGCCTCACGCTGTCTGTAGTACATATGCGCAGGCTTCTATGGCTCAAAAACTGGTCTGCTGAAGCTCCCTGTAAAAAATTGCTGGTTAGCTTCCCATTTCATGGTGAACGCTTATTCGGGGAAGACCTGGACAAATATATCCAGAAAATTTCCAGCGGTAAAAGTACACTCTTGCCGGTTAAAAACAGAGTTAGAGGTCCCTCTTTTAAGAGGCCTGCTTCTCCAGTCCCTGGGGCATCGGCTGTGAAACAGTTCCGACGGCCTCCTCGGTCAAATCCCGGGGGTAAAAATCAGGGACAATCGCAGGGTAATAAGAAACCCTGGGTCAGGAGAGGTACAAAACCTCCCCCAAAGTCAAATTCATGAAGGGTTGCCCCCACTCAATCGGGTGGGGGGAAGACTCCAGTTGTTCGCAGAGACCTGGCGGGACACGATCAGAGACAGATGGGTGCTCTCCGCAGTAAGTCTGGGATACAGATTGGAGTTAAAAGACTCTCCTCCTTCCCATTTTATGAGGTCAAACGTGCCAAGGGATCCCCGGAAGAGAGAGTCCCTCCTGTTGGCACTAGAACAACTATTGCTCCAAGGAGTAATTATGGAGGTTCCCCTGGAAGAATGGGGGTTCGGGTTTTACTCAAACCTCTTTACAGTCCCGAAGCCAAACGGGGACGTGAGGCCCATATTAAATCTAAAAGGGCTAAACAAATTCCTGCATATCAGGACTTTCCGGATGGAGTCGATCCGATCGGTGGCCACTGCCCTACAAGGGGAGGAATGGTTAGCCTCGATCATCGACATCAAAGATGCTTATTTGCACATTCCCATCTTTCCAGTCCACCAAAAATTTCTACGCTTTGCAGTAGAAGGGCGCCATTTTCAGTTCAGAGCCTTACCCTTCGGTCTGGCCACAGCACCACGAGTGTTCACAAAAATTCTGGCCCCATTATTGGCCAATCTAAGAACACAAGGTGTAACGATAATGGCATATCTAGACGACTTGTTGCTGATAGACCACTCAGTGAAAAAACTAGAAGTGGTCGTTCACAAGACAATCAAGTATCTGGAATCTCACGGTTGGATTATCAACCAAGACAAGTCAGCCCTAAAACCAGTCAAAAGTCTGGAATACTTGGGGCTAAGGCTGGATTCAGGCCAGAGAAAAATATTCTTGCCTCGAGAAAAGGTGTTGTCTTTGAGAGATTTGATCCACCTAGTGGGTACAAAAAGACAGCCGTCCATACGCCTGTGCATGAGGCTGCTGGGAAAAATGGTGGCATCATTCGAAGCAGTACCCTACGGTCAATTCCATTCAAGGAATTTGCAAAGGGCCATACTGTCAGCCTGGAACAAGAAAGTTCAGGCCCTAGACTTACCAATGTCCTTGTCCCCTTCCGTTCGCAAGAGCCTCCGTTGGTGGTTGGTTCTCCAGAATCTGGAAAAAGGGAAATCCTTCAGTCCGATTTCTTGGAAGGTGGTCACTACAGATGCCAGCCTTATAGGCTGGGGAGCAGTACTAGAGCAATGGTCTCTCCAGGGCAGATGGTCGGATGCAGAAAAGGCCCTGCCCATCAATCTCTTAGAGATACGAGCAGCCCGGTATGCCCTAGTAGCATGCACATCCAAACTCCAAGGGTCCCCTGTCAGAATTCAATCAGACAATGCCACAGCAGTGGCATATATCAATCATCAGGGTGGCACCAGGAGTCGTGCAGCCCAGAGGGAAGTAAATTACATCCTGAAATGGGCAGAAAGATATGTCCCAGCCATATCCGCGGTATTCATTCCAGGAGTGGAGAATTGGAAGGCGGACTTTCTAAGTCGCCAGCAATTATGCCCAGGGGAATGGTCCCTTCACCCCGAGGTTTTCCGGACAATATGTCAGCGGTGGGGAACATCGGATGTAGATCTTCTAGCATCCAGATTCAACGCAAAGGTGGACAGGTTTGTCTCTCAGACAAGGGATCCCCTAGCTTGCGGCTCGGATGCCCTAGTGTTCCCTTGGGATCAGTTCAAGCTGATATATACATTTCCACCGCCACAATTGTTACCTCGATTACTCCGCAGAATCAGGGTAGAAAAGAAACCAGTGATTCTGGTGGCTCCAGCGTGGCCCCGAAGAGCATGGTACGCGGAGATTGTAAAAATATCAGTGGGGAGTCCTTGGACTCTCCCACATCGTCCGGACCTGCTTTCGCAAGGATCGATATACCACCCTTCCTTACCAGCCCTAGGTTTGACGGCCTGGCTATTGAAGCCCACATTCTAAAAAAGAGAGGTCTCTCTAATCCTGTGGTAGCTACCATGAGCAATGCCAGGAAGCCGGTATCCAGGCAGATCTACTATAGAATCTGGAAGGCGTACATCGCCTGGTGTGAGGCCAAGAAATGGCATCCACGGAAGTACGTAATAGGTAGGATTCTGGACTATCTACAGTGGGCTGTAGATAGGAAGCTTGCCTTGAGTACTATCAAGGGTCAGATTTCGGCCTTGTCAATATTTTTTCAAAGGCCCTTGGCTTTGCATTCACTAGTCAAAGCTTTTATACAAGGAGTGATGCGTATTAGCCCTCCGGTTAATATTCCCATATGTCCATGGGACTTAAACCTGGTTCTGTCGGTTCTACAGAAGCAACCATTTGAACCATTACAGCACATTTCCTTGGTTCTTCTCACCAGGAAATTGATTTTTCTAGTAGCCATTTGTTCGGCTAAAAGAGTGTCGGAATTAGCCGCTATGTCCTGTAAAGAGCCATATCTGGTTATCCATAAGGACAGAGTAATGTTACGTCCTCATCCAGCCTTTCTTCCTAAGGTGGTATCGAGGTTTCATTTGAACCAAGATGTGGTTCTTCCTTCCTTTTTCCCCAAACCTAGTTCAGTAGAGGAAAAGTTATTGCATTCTTTGGATGTAGTAAGAGCAGTTAAAGCTTATCTAAAAGCCACTGCTCAGATTCGTAAAACGGATACTTTGTTTATTCTGCCGGAAGGCCCCAGAAGGGGTCAGGCAGCGTCAAAATCTACTTTAGCCAAGTGGATTCGACAGGTCATAATGCAAGCCTATGGCTTGAGAAGGAGACCGCCTCCGTTCAAAGTTAGGGCGCACTCCACGAGAGCAGTTGGAACTTCATGGGCAGTGCATCACCAGGTCTCCCTGGCTCAGATCTGTAAGGCCGCAACATGGTCTTCAGTACACACGTTTACTAGGTTTTACCAGGTGGACGTTAGAAGTCAGGAGGATGTCGCCTTTGGGCGCAGTGTGTTGCAGGCCGCAAAAGATCCTCATGTCTGATAGCGCTCAGCTTATGTATGGTGTATCCCCCCCCCTCATTGGGCATTGCTTTGGGACGTCCCACATAGTAATGACTATGTCGCTCTGTGTCCCGTGATGTACGAGAAAGAAAATAGGATTTTTATAACAGCTTACCTGTAAAATCCTTTTCTTGGAGTACATCACGGGACACAGAGCTCCCACCCCTCTTTTGGGGACACTTATTGCTTTGCTACAAAACTGAGGTACTCCCGGATGGGAGGGGCTTATATAGGGGAGGGTACTTCCGGTTTTGGAAGTTGCCAGTGCCAGCACCTGAAGGTATCTATATAACCCACATAGTAATGACTATGTCGCTCTGTGTCCCGTGATGTACTCCAAGAAAAGGATTTTACAGGTAAGCTGTTATAAAAATCCTATTTTTATGTTCTGATAACTAAATAAAAAATTTAATGTTAAAAAAAAAAATACAGCCAGTTTCCCTCATCAAATGCAGCCAGTTTTCCCCCCTCAAATGATGCCAGTTTCCCCATCAAATACAGCCAGTTTGCCCCCTCAAATGCAGCCAGTTTTCCCCCTCAAATGCAGCTATACTTCTCCTGTGGGTCACAGGAGTGCACTTAGTTCTGCACTCCTGTGACCCGTATTTAGCTGACAGCTTGCTAAAGTCCACTGTCAGCTAACATCACTCAGCAGTTCAGATTTATTATTGGGATCCACACAAATGCCTTACTGGGTAGCTGCCTCAGCCTCTCAGCGCACTGCTGAGAGCCTGAGCCAGTGGCTCTCACCCAGTGTTCCAGCGAGCGCTGGAGGGGCAGAGCAGAGAGCTGGTGACCTACAGTCAGGACAGGACTGACAGCATCTGTTAAGAGAGCAGAATGCGGCCTGGGATGAAGTCCAAAGGAGATGCGTCCCTAGCAGTGGTTGCCCATCCATTAGGGGCGCACGGGCGTTGCCCCCCTTATCCATGCGTCTGGCCCCTAATCTTCATGCAAGGTACGGGTGCATGAATTCCAATGGGGGGGTTTAATAGGTTCTAATAGGCTTAAAAAAAGGGTGGGCTTGGGGCACAGATCACTGCGCTCCAAGCCCATCCAGTTGTGTGACAATAGCAAATAAATATTTGCTATTCTCACACTGATCCTCTGCCATGCCAATCAGGAAGCGGGTCCTGAGACTTGTCACCCAATTGGCTGAAACGACAGGCGATCCTATTAGACTTCTTGGAAGAGGAGGGAGGAGACGCACGGCGGAAGCCACCATGATACACAGAAGGAGGAGACAACCGCCCGGCGCTCATAGGAGCGCTGCCTGCCTAGAACCTAGATGGGGTAAGTGCAGGGCTGAATGACCGACTGCGAAACACCCGGGGGGGGGGGGTTTGCGAGTGACCCGACCGAGCGGGAGCTGGGAGGGTTGCAGGTGACCCGACTGAGCTGGACTGGGGGGAGTGGTTTATGCCCCCCAAAAAAAACAGCAGCAGCCACTGGTCCCTAGGCTTTCCCTCCTTGCCAGGAACCTTTCCCTTACTGCAAGTACTGTCCCTAATAGGCGGGGTACCTGTCCCTACTGTAGCAAATAGCGTGCCAAGCCTGGGAGCCAAGACCTAAAAATGCTCTGCCTGACTCAAGATAGCTGCTAGGGTCACATGGGGCGACAGCATCCAATAGGATAGTATCTCCAGTGACCCAGCAAACCATAGAGTCACCCTGGTCCTCTTGACTTCCTCTCCAACAACAGTTCCGCTGAAAAAGAGCACCTCCTGCAGTTGAGAAAGTAGACTGCACCTGCTTACAGACTTATTCACACTGAACACTTACTTATCTCTATTATCATTTGAGAGCAACAATATTTGGTAAGATGCTTTGTGATCTGTGGTGTAGGAAGCAAGTGGAAAAGCACTTACCTGTTTTCCTTGTCCTTTGCACGTTTTGGAAGATATTTGCATAGACTTCATCACAATATATCACTAAGAATTTAGATATTTATTTTATCTGATTGATTATTCATGAATTGTTGATGGCAAGTATTTTTATTTATTTATCTGTAATTTTCTATGAAATTTTCACCTATTTATGAGGAATATTTGATATATATGCATGAGCACTTTATGCATACTATTATCTATTAGAAGCACACCTACTTACATAGTCTTAGCGATATCTTGAGTGCTGAGTAATTTTGGTCTTGAGATTGGACGAGCTCTAAATCAGAGTCACGTCTTACTCAATGCAGTATTAGCACATCATTATTATATGTTTCAGGCTCACCATATACATTTACCTCAAGGCGAGTCTTGCAAAATTAAACAAGAGAATTCAGAGCAATCTCCCCTGTGTGTGCAGCCCATAGCATTATGGTGTGCACCCCAAAGCTCAAACACGCATACCTTTCTCTGCAGCCTCAGATGCACAGGGCAGTGAATTAATGGGAAGTGCACTGTGCTGAGCGGCTTCTTGTTCATTCACAAACTGAAGTATAGTAAACACAGTTTACTATGCTTCCATTATGAATGGACACAGTGAGTGAGTGTGTTCACTGTGTTCATGTAGAAAAGGAAGGCATCAATAAATTAAATATTTACTAGCCCCTTCCCCCGCTTTTCATCCTGAAACATACCCTGCAGCAGGGGGGAGAGAAGAGGAGAGAAGAGGAAGAGGAGGGAAGCCAGCAGCACTGCGCGGTGGGGTGGGGACAGTAGGGAAAATCGAGACCACGTGTAGTGATCAGGGTGTGCCCAGGCACACCTAGCACACCCCCTGTGAACACCTATGCCTGGCGCTGTTGTATTCTGACAGCCATTGCTCTGATGGCCATCTGAATATTCTGAAAGAATGCAGCTAATGTTCAGCTGACAGTTTTTCACCAAACTCCTTAAATATTTCAGTCGACCTTCTGCTGCTTATGCACTGTCCATTGATTTCTAAAAAAGGTATTAAATCCAAAAGCAAACACTTATTATATTGCAGCTTTTTTAGGCTTTCTTTCTTTTATTTGCACCTGGTGATCCTACCAGTAAGTCTGTTTGTTAGTTTTTTCAACAGAACAAGCTGTCCTGAAGATGTAGCAGCTTTTATTCATTTTTGTGTAACCTTTATCCCTAAATTTGTAAGTGTATCTAAATCTGCTAGTACATCTATCACCCCCCTAGACTGACAATACTGCTGTCCAAATGTGCTCCCTGTGCTCCTTCATCCAGAGTGTAGGCACTCTAATACAAGAGATGTGTTACTGGCCAGATCATCAGGTGAAAAACAGAGTGGAAAAAAAGCTAAAAAAAAAAAGAAAACTAATGCAGCCACCACATCTACTGATTGGTAAACTGCAATATACTACATTTTTGGGTTTGGGTTTAATAGCACTTTAACTGATGTTATGATACAGGTTTGTGAATATATTGCATATTTTTTATATGTTACAAAAGCAAGCGAAAGCTGTATTTATACAAAATCCCATAATATGAGATTTAATCGGGATTGACATCTCAAAATAACACAAAAAATGACAATATTAATTCTAACAAAGCAGATATCATGAAAGCAGCTTTGTATAAAACAGTAGAAATGTGTGTTGTGCAGGTCCGGTCTGTCATTTGTATTCCATTCCTTCTGCCTGGCTACATTGGATCAATTACTATCATTCGGGGCTAGAAGCACAAATTTTGCATGAAAAAAATTAATTAAAAAATCTGTAAACCTAAAAGTAAAAAAAAAGAATACATTCATAGGTGTACAAACACAAATGCTGGAAAGAAAACACAATTAATGAACACATTCAGCTATTCTATTTCTTCCAGAAAGAATTATTATGTAACATTTTTAATGTCATTACTAAAATATGCATTGCTTCAGGGATGTGCATTGCAAAGTGCTAATTGTAAATTACAGGTGCAAGAAGTGGTCCTGAGGATCCGCCTGTCTACTAATAGTCCTGGATTTCCCGGAATTCTCCTGGCTACCAGAAGCCATCAAGGTGTAGCTTCATGTAGAAATACAAGAGCTTCATAGAGGAGATTTTTTGAAGAAAGTTGGGAGAATAATGGACAAGGCCTGATATGTTTCAGGATTTAAAGCTGAACTCCAGGCAGATATAAAAGACAAATAAGTGCATCTCATATATTTTTCAATACCTTTTTAAATGCACTTTAGCCTCTTACGGTCCTTGTACAGCAAAGCTCTGACCGGAAAAGGGAGAAGCAGCACAAGAAGCCAATCAGTTGTGTTGTAGTACTCATGTGCTAACAAGGGATATGCTGAAAGGAGCAGAGAGCAGAATGACAAAGAGATTTGCTCTTCAGTCTGCTGTCTCTCCCAGCTGGGAAAGGGACAAGACCTGCAAGTCTTACTTAAAGTGGTTGTAACCCTCTGAAATGAAAAATAAATAAAATATATCTCAATATAGTGTGTACTAGCCTCAATCCAATGCAACTAGTGTGGCTCCTCTCTAATCTCTCCTCTCTCTACCATCTGCATAACTTACTTCTGACAGTCTGACTGACACCACAGTATCCCGGGCGGTGGCCCCACCAACCCTCCAGCACACAGTAGGTGATTGAGAGCCTCAGCTGTGCATGTTTCCCTATTACACTGTGTAGAGGGGGGTTGTCCTTTCCCTCCACTTATGTCTTAAGTTACACTAATCTCTCCTCTCCAGTCTGTGCAGTGTGTGACATCAGTTCCCGCCCCCTGCCTGCTGGAGGTTAGAAATAGCATTTGATCTGTGTGTTCTAGAAGGAAGTAGAGGGGACATAGCTGCAGATAAACAGGCACAATTTATATAGGAGGATTTGTTTAATCTCTGTGTATCACCTGAGGCCAGTCACTTCACTGGGCATTTGTAGGGTTTACAACCACTTTAATTGCAGTAGAGAAAAATCAGGTCTCCTGCCCTTCCAGACAGGGTTGTGTTGTGTTACAAAGCTGTACAAATCTCAAAAATGAATGGACATAAATAACAATCCTTTAGCTAGTAAAACAGCTCCCATATAGGCAATGTGTGTTTAACTGTCTGCTCAGAGTTCTACTTTCATTTAAATTCCTTATATATCTGTAGAAGTAGAGTCACACCGATACCGATACTAGTATCAGTATGTATCTGTGCCGATACCGAGCATTTGCTAATGCTCCGATGATTGACCCGATACCTGGACAGTCAGGAATGATCGGTGCGGCGGTGGGGGGAGTTACAAGCACCGATCTCCCTGTATAGATTTTAATAAAGCAGCTGACAGCCGCCTCTCCAGCCCCCCCCCCCCCCCCCGCGCGGCTTTCCGCTGCTCTATTGAAATTTATACAGGTAGATTGGTGCTTGTAACTTGTAACTCCCCCCACCGCAGCACTGATCAGCCCCGACTGTCCATTGTGTCCTCCTCTCCTCCGGTCCCCCTCTCTGTGCTCCTCCGGTCCTCCTCCAGTCCCCCTCTCTATGCTCCTCCGTGCTCCTTTAGTCCCCCTCTGTGCTCCTCCAGTCCCCCCTCTGTGTCCTCCGTGCTCCTCCAGTCCCCTCTGTGTATTCCGTGCTCCTCCAGTCCCCCTCCATGTCCTCCGTGCTCCTCCAGTTCCTCTCTGTGCTCCTCCAGTCCTCCTCCCTGTCCTCCGTGCTCCTTCAGTCCCCCTCTGGTCCCCCCCTGTCCTGGATCTGTCCATAACTGAGCAGAGTAAACTGTGTTTATGATGTCTCAGTTTATGAATGGAGAGGAGCCTCTGTCTCCTGTCCATGCATCTTTAGTGCAGCTGAGGCTGCAGAGAAAGGGACTAGGGAATCTCTGTCCTCAGTCCCTTTCTCTGTCTCAAAATGGAGATGTCAGGGTTCTGTTTAGACCCCTGATGTCTCACCAAAGCCACCCCCCCAACAGGGCTGATAAAAAAAAAATTATAATAAAAAAATGAAATGAATAATAATTGTAATAAGTATTTAAAAGTTAACATTGTAAAAATAAAAATAAAATAACAACTTTCAGCCCCCCCCCCCCAAAAAAAAACTTACTACTGTCACATGACATTAAAAAAAGTATATGTATACGTATATGTATAAGTATACTCAGTATCGGCGAGTACTTGCAAAAAAAGTATCGGTACTTGTACTCAGTCTTAAAAAGTGGTATACAGTAGGTGCAACCCTATTTAGAAGTGTTTGAGGTGAACTTCATTGAGTGATATTAATTATGCAAAAAGCTGGAGAGTTACTCCACAGTAGGAGACACTGAGAAAGAGGTGGCTGCTTGTACTTGATTTTGGGCATAGGAGCAGTGGCGGCTCGTGCATATGGGGTGCAGGGGCGCTGCCCCCTAATCCATGCGTCTGGCCCCTAATCTACATACAGGGTGCCGAGCGCATGGATTCCGATAGGAAGCACTGCACCCCGAACCCACCCACTTGTGTGACAATAGCGAATTAATATTCGCTATTGTCTTCCTGATTCTCCTCCCGGCCAATCAGGAAGCGGGTCCTGAGACCTGATTGGCTGAAAGGAGAAGTGACTGTTTTGGCCACCGAGGAGGAGGAGACATGGGGGAAGCCAGGAAGCCGCTGTGAAGCCGCCGGGGAGGAGGAGACACAGAAAGGATCCCCAAAGCTGCCTGCGTCCTAGATGGGGTAAGTGCGGGGCTGGTGGGCAGACAGACGAGCAAGCTACGGAGGTCGGGCGGGGTGGCATGACCAACTGACTGACCATCTGACCGACCAGTGGGGGGGGGTGCCGAGTGGTTTCTTTTCCCCCCTCCCAAAATGGAGCAACCCCATTTTGGGAGTAACTATAGCCATAACTGAACATGCAACTGCTATTGGACCCTTAGCTGTCTGAGGTTTACAGCATATAGGTAGCAATGCCGATTTGGTTAAAATGAATGTATATAGAGAATGTATATATGAAATTGCTTAAAAAACAATTAGTGTTCTGTATTATTAGATAATTAGCTTTGAGATGTAGTTTAGAGAGACAGAGGCCACTTGATGGTTTTGCTATAGAGCCCAATTAAGTATAGTTATGGCTGTGATGTGTGGTTATGAAATATGGCACACAGTGCCTTGGGGCCAGGCCAGAGATCAGATTGTCACTATAATTCATAGTAGCATTGCCTTGGGTTACAGACAGGCCAAGTTTCTGCATCAAGACTTGGATGGTGACATAATTTAAGTCTTTATTCACTAAGCTCCAATGCTCCTTATTTTCTATAGGGGATATTCTCAGCAATGAGAGCACAAATCAACAGCTCTGAGGTTGAAAATAACCCTTGTTATGACAAATAGTTTAGTGCTAAAGCGGCCGCGGCCCCAGTGTGAAAGGGATATCACCACACAAAACCCTCTTCTTCATTTAGGAATGATACTGTGTTTATTTCTTGATACCATGTAACTTTTTCTTAAGGTAGATGTAAAACCAATCACTAGGATTTAACAAGATAATGTAACTCCAACAGCTGTCTTTAGTTGTTTTAAAAATGCATAGGGGATCATGCACATAGTTACATAGTAGGTGAGGTTGAAAAAAGACAGCAAGTGCAACCTGTGTGTGTGATTATATGTCAGTATTACATTGTATATCCCTGTATGTTGTGGTCGTTCAGGTGCCTATCTAATAGTATTTTTAAATTATCGATGCTCCCCTCTCCGCTGAAACCACTGCCTGTGGAAGAGAATTCCACATCATTACCGCTTTCACAGTAAAGAACCCTCTACGCATTTTCTGTTAAAAAAAAAAAACCCTCTACTGTACGCAGTTTTAGGTTAAACCGCTTCTCTTCTAATTTTAGTGAATGGCCGCTTGTCTTTTTAGATCTCCTTTCGCGGAAAAGTTTTATCCCTATTGTGGGGTCACCAGTACAGTATTTGTACATTGAAATCATATCCTCTCTCAATCGTCTCTTCTCCAGAAGAGAATAAGTTCCGTGCTCGTAACCTTTCCTCATAACTAATGTCCTCCAGTCCCTTTATTAGCTTTGTTGCCCTTCTCTGGACTCTCTCCAGTTCCAGCACATCCTTCCTGAGGACTGGTACCCAAAACTGGATGGCATACTCCAGGTGCGGCTGGACCAGAGTCTTGTAGAGTGGGAAAATTATAGTTTTATCTCTGGAGTTAATCCC
The DNA here is from genome assembly GCA_029206835.1 of Rana muscosa. Lineage (NCBI taxonomy): Eukaryota > Metazoa > Chordata > Amphibia > Anura > Ranidae > Rana > Rana muscosa. The sequence continues at coordinate 241,243,424 of CM055118.1, forward strand.
CTTTTTAATGCATGTCAATTTTCTGTTTGCTTTCCTTGCAGCAGCTTGATATTGCATGTCATTGCTGAGCCTATCATCTACTAGGACCCCAAGGTCCTTTTCCTTCCTAGATTCCCTCAGAAGTTCTACCCCTATTGAGTAGATTGCATTCATATTTTTGCCACCCAAATGCATTATTTTACATTTTTCTACATTAAACCTCATTTGCCAGGTAGTTGGCCACCACATTAATTTGTTCAGATCTTCTTGCAAGGTTTCCATATCCTGCGGAGAAATTATTGCCCTGCTTAGCTTAATATCATCCGCAAATACTGAGATTGAGCTGTTTATCCCATCCTCCAGGTCGTTTATGAATAAATTAAATAGCATTGGTCCCAGGACAGAACCCTGGGGGACCCCGCTTTCCACACCAGACCATTCCGAGTAATCTCCATTTATCACCACCCTCTGAACTCGCCCCTGTAGCCAGTTTTCAATCCATGTACTCACCCTATGGTCCATGCCGACAGACCTTAGTTTGTACAGAAAATGTTTATGGGGAACTGTATCAAATGCCTTTTCAAAATCCAGATACACCACGTCTATGGGCCTTCCTTTATCTAGATGGCAGCTCACCTCCTCATAGAAGGTTAATAGGTTGGTTTGGCAAGGACGATTCTTCATGAATCCATGCTGATTACTGCTAATGATACCGTTTTCATTACTGAAATCTTGTATATATAGTCCCTTATCATCTCCTTCAAGAGCTTGCATACTATTGATGTTAGGCTAACTTGCCTGTAATTCCCAGGGATGTATCTTGGCCCTTTTTTAATATTGGAGCTACATTGGCTTTTCTCCAACCTGCTGGTACCATTTCGGTCAGTAAACTGTTCGTAAAAATTAGGAACAATGGTCTGACAATTACTTGACTGAGTTCCCTAAGGACCATCGGTGCAAGCCATCTGGTCCTGGTGATTTATTAATGTTACGTTTTTCAAGTCTATTACTAATTCTATCCTCTGTTAGCCATGGGGGTGCTTCCTGTGACGTGTCATGAGGATAAACATTGCAGTTTTGGTTACTGAGGCCCCCTGTTTCCCTCGTAAAGACTGAGGAGAAGAATAAATTCAATACCTTCGCCATCTCTCCATCCTTAGTAACCAGATTCCCTTCATCATTCTTTATGGGACCAATTTGATCTGACCTCCATTTCTTACTGATTATATACTTAAAGACATTCTTGGGATGTTTTATACTCTCCTCTGCTATGTGCCCTTTGTGTACTATCTTAGCTGTCCTGATTGCACCCTTACATTTCTTGTTGCATTCTTTGTAGAGTTGGACTGCTGATGATGATCCCTCAGCCTTGTATTTTTTGAAGGCCTTCTCATTTGCTTTTATATGCATTTTTACGTTGGAGTTAAACCACCCAGGACTTTTATTAGCTCTTTTAAATTTACCATTGAGATGCACTGACTAATGCCCTTATTTAACCACCTCCCTACTGTGCACGAAAACCCCCTTCCTGCCCAAGCCATTTTTCAGCTTTCAGCGCTGTCACAATTTGAATGACAATTGCGCGGTCGTGCGACGTGGCTCCCAAACAAAATTTGTGTCCTTTTTTTCCCACAAATAGAGCTTTCTTTTGGTGGTATTTGATCACCTCTGCGGTTTTTATTTTTTATGCTATAAACAAAAGAAGAGCGTCCAGTTTGGAAAAAAAACACTATTTTTTACTTTTTGCTATAATAAATACCCATTTTTTTTTTAAATAAAATTTTCCTCAGTTTAGGCCGATACGTATTCTTCTACATATTTTTGGTAAAAAAAAAAATCGCAATAAGCGCGTATTGATTGGTTTGCGCAAAAGTTATAGCGTGTACAAAATAGGGGATAGATTTATAGCATTTTTTTTTTTTTTTTATTAGTAATGGCGGCGATCTGCGATTTTTTATTGTGACTGCGATATTGCGGCGGACACATCGGACACTTTTGACACATTTTTGGGACCATTCACGTTTATACAGCGATCCCTGCTATAAAAATGCATTGATTACTGTATAAATGTGATTGGCAGGGAAGGGGTTAACCACTAGGGGACGGGAAGGGGTTAAATATGTTCCCTCAATGTGTTCTTACTGTGGGGGGAGGGGACTGACTGGGGGAGGTGACTGATGGTTGTCCCTATGTACAAGGGACACACCATCAGCCTCCTCTCCCTCACAGGACGTGGATCTCTGTGTTTACACACAGAGACCCACTTTCCTGCTCGTTTCCCGGGCAATCGCGGGTGCCCGGCGGCAATCGCGGCCGCCGGGCACGCGCACCGGGGCCTTGTGAACGCGGCGGGCGCGCGCGCGCGCCGCTGGCGGCGAGCGCGTGCCTTCTAGCTCGTTTTAAAGGGAGGACGTCATATGACGTCCTCCCAGAATGAGAGTATCCTCCGCCCGCCGTCAATTGACAGTGGGCGGTGAACAAGTGGTCAATATACTCTTAAAGCATACTAATTTTTCCTCCGTGTTCTTCGTTCCTAAGATTTTATCCCATTTAGTATCTTCTAGCAAGGATCGTAGTTTGGGAAGTTGGGTCTTGAAATTCAGTGTCTTTGTATTCCCCTTATGTTTCCTATTTGTGTGATTTCTACTGAAAAGAATTGACCTGTGATCTCTGTTTATTAAATTGCCCCCTATTTCCACATCCCTGATCAGACCTGTATTGTTGGTAATCAGTAGGACTAGTCGCTTTGTTTCTAGTTGGTGCATTTACCATCTGACCCATGAAATTGTCCTGCAAGACATTTAGGAAATGGCGAGCTTTAGATGAATGCATGGTTCCTTCCGCCCAGTCTATGTCTGGATAATTAAAATCCCCCATTATAACGACACTTCCATCCTTGGTGCTAATCCAAATTGTGATAGGAGGTCCGCCTCTCCCTCCTCCCTCTGGTTAGGGGGCCTATAGTAATACCCCCAGTATTACTTTCTTCTTAGTTTCCTCCCTTTATAGCTCTACCCATAAGGATTCCACCTCCTCCCTTGCTCCATTAGTGATGTCGTCTCTCACATTCACTTGTACATCATTTTTGATATACAGGCATACCCCTCCCCCTTTTTACCCTCTCTATCCCTGCGATATAAGGAGTACCCTTGAATGGTTGTCAGCCAATCATACATGAGCTGTATGTGGCCGCATAGCAAACATTCCTTCGTAATTCCCAGTAGGACTACCAGGGAGCCCACCAGGGACCACTAGGTAGCCTACAGTCACCTATAGAAGTCAATGGCTGTATGTGACTATACGCGTGTATATGCATGTACTTGCATAAACATGCATATCCATAAAGCTTTACAACTCTGGACACAAATTTCTGTGTCCAGAGTTGTACACTTATACATATATGCAGGTTTAAGCAATTAGCCATGTAAAGCATTGATTTTACTATATAAAGCATTGACTATGATGTATGCAGCAGATGTGGATTCCTGGCAGGGAATTACATTGAAATTTACTCTATATGGGCAGACCTGAGCATGAACCCTAATATTGCATGTAGACAGAAAATGACTGAGATGCAACAAAGAATGAAAGGTATAAACTGTATTTTTTGAAAAAACATGTCAATAGTTGTTGATACCCAGTGCTTTCACAGACTTAGGGGTTGATTTACTAAAGGCAAATAGACTGTGCACTTTGCAAAGTGCAGTTGCTCCAGAGCAGAAGAATGAGCAGAAGATCTGCTAACTTCATGTATAAGTAAATACGCAGTTTTTTTTTCTTTTTTTTTTTTTCTTGCATGTAATTGGATATTCTTTGCAAAGTAAAGCTTTACCTCATTTACTAAGCTTTGGAGCAACTGCACTTTGCAAAGTGCAGTCTATTTGACTTTAGTAAATGAACCACTAAATGTCATCCAGTTAGGGCTTGGATGTACTTAAAGTACAGATAGATATATACTTGTATTGCAAACCACAAAAAGCTGGATGTATTACAATCCAGTTAATTTTTTATTGTTTTTTTTTAGCAATTTGTTGCATTTTTGCCAGTAGTACTAAAAAAGGCAATGTGCCACATGAAAAATGGGCGTCCAGGAGTCAAACATAGTATATTAAACACCGCTTAAATATAAACTGACAGCACTGTGGCATACAAAATAGGTTTAGTTATCTCAACAAAAGCAAGTGTGACTACTACATGTTAGTTAAATGAAGTAGATAATTTGATTAGTTTCTATTTCCCACTGTGGATGTCGCAAACTATAACTGTATCTGGCCTGTTGCTTATACATGCCTCCACAACTGCCTGTCTGAGAAAGGTAGTTCCAGTTCTCAGATTGCATGCCGGTGTGTGGCAAATTAATGCCAATATGTGCATAATTTTGCAGGGTGAGTTTAGAGCTGAAAACTAAAAAAAAAAAAAAAAAAAACGCATACTGAGCCAATCAGGTTCTGCTTCATGCACATGTGCTGATAGTAAGCGTGTTGAGCAGAAGGATGACATCAATATTGTGCTGCTGTTGTTTAATGTTTGCAAGCTAGAGGTGTTAAGCTGGCCATAGACTGTTCGTATCTCAGCCAGTTCAGCAGGGACTGGCCGAGTTTCAAACCATCTATAGGCGGGTTGATTGATTGACCAATCAACTTGGGCACAACCAACCTGTCAGAATTTTGCAGTGTGTTCTCCAGGCCAGGGTGGCTCCCCCTGCCAGAAGAACACAATAGCTCCGCGGGGAGGGGATCAAGTAATTTTCTTTCCTGCATCCCATAGTTGCAGGAAAGAAAATCTCTCCATCTATGGCCAGCTTTAGACCATGTTTTCTTCAACAAGTTGAGATTTAGAATCCGGTTGTGCTGTGTGGAGACGGTACAAGGATCACAAGAGTGGCTGCACAGATTTACAAACCCTTTGGCAGGTTAAACATTTCCCATGTTTGTATTTGAATTTTGTATTTCTTTAGTTTCTAGGAGTTCAGCTTTAAAGTGGGAAATTGATCTAACCCCTTTTGTAAATATTAAAATATTGGAAGGTAGGCTCCAAAAAATAACCAAACTTTCAACAGTTGGTTCCTGTCATACAGTTCCATGTGACCATTGACAAATAAAACATTGAAATCACGGGCCCTAACTATGTACGATGTTTGTGTGATTGCCTAATAATATCCATACTATAACCCTGTTAAGACAATAAAATAAAGGGCATCTTTATAAATATACTTGAAAATACTCCTATCCTCTTGCCTCAACCCTATAATGCTTGACCACTGGTGTAGAACATTGAACATCTGGGTCCCCTTTTTACAGATCTATGCCTAGGGCTACTGCTTCTGTTGTAAGCCACCACTGTGTGTGACCATCCATCACCCACCAGAGGAGGCCTAGGCAGATGAAATTCATGTTGTTAAACATTTCAAATGACAATTGTACATTTATACGTTGTAACTTAAGACAAGGTAGCAGTCTGAGTAGCCAAGCCCAGCATTGATCAGAATTGGACCTAGACGCATGCAAGGTCCTCAATGTGTATTATCTGTGAGACCATGTCTCCCATCACCCATTTTATCATTTATTAATATGTTGATCTTTTGTCCTAATTCTAAATACAATAAGTTACAAGTTTATTCAATTAAATAATGTAAAACATATTAAACATAAAAAAATGTAAGCATTTAAGCAGACACATACAGCAAAGGAAGCAGATTATCCTTGAAGATAAAGGATGCAGAGTCCTCCCTGCCGATACCCTGTTCAGTCCCTTTTGTAATTTTTTTTTTTTTTTTTTTTATGATCGTCCCAAGGCGCAAACATAAAATCGGTATCAGAAAAAATTGGCTGAAAATAGAAATCGTTTTTTTCCTACAAAGAAGAAAAAAAAAGTATCCAAAATATTCCATGTAGTTTTCTGATGAAATCCCAGCGCTGTACAGGTTTCAGTATAGTGTGTTCGCCACCAATCAAACGTGAGAAGCATATTTTCCCAAAGGCCTCCTCTCCCTGGTATGTTGGTGGTGGATCTCTATAGATACAGACACGATCCTGGCTTTGTAGATCCAATTCCAGACATGGACCCTGCCATTACACACAATGTCTTGTTTTTTTTATCTTCACTTCTGATACATATACAAACAGTTCAGTCTGTTTCACATAGGAGGGACTACCAACCCCGTCATAGCTAAAGACAAAAAGAAGAATAAAAGAGAGTCAGGAATTAAATGTGTAATGGTAACAGAATATAATAATAAAAAATTAAATAAATAAAAAAAATCCTTAAAAAGAATTGGAACATTGTGAACATTAATATGATCTTAAGTAATTTGTATAAAATAGATGGCTGTGTTGTTGTATATAATTCCAGTCTTTCATTTATTTTAAACTAACTCACATAATTCTGGCAGTGAGTATTTTTATTACTGTCTGTAACATCATTAGGAAGATTTTCCAATATTTCCAGTTCCTGTGTCACCAAAACAAAAAATGAGAGCTTGGGGAATGGGCAGTTGTCACTGGTACAGGAAGTCACGGAGAACAGAACAATAAAACATTGCCTGTCTTTTTCCTGCTCTGAAGATTGTGCAATTTTGAAGGCAGTAAAGAAACACAGGCAGTAGCAGTTAATTAGTTGTGATTTTTGAAAGTCCTTGTCTTCCAACTTTGTGATTTATTTTTTAAAGCTGAACTGTAGGCAACATTTCAAAGTTGTTGATGGAATTTGGATGGGTTTCTTATTATTGTCTATTTCCTCATTAGGGAGAATATTTCTTCTGACTTTCTGTCCCTGACAGGAAGTAAGTGAAAATCTCCCCAAGGTAAAGGCAAAACACACCACTGTCTCCAGAACTAGTGCTCCGATTAGAGGGTATCTCCTCTACTTCAATTTTGGTGGCCTCCATAACATTTTACGCTTCCAATTACTTTCTTACCCAAATAAAATGGTCACAGGATTTATTTCTTCAACAGAGAAACAGACAGCAAAAAAATGACTCCTTTCTCACTCTATCCTTTGAGTGAAGTTTCATTTCTATAGTCTGGATTACATTCTGCTGCTGACACTCCCAAAGGTAAAGTTTGCAATGTGTTTCGTAATGGGACTGCTGTTTAATTTTATTGTAGTTTAGGTTTTTGTTCAGTAACTAGAAACCATGGACTGTTTATATGTCATGTATTTGAATCTATTTGTGCAAAAGTATTTTGCTGGTTACATGTTTGCAAAGGCCAAGGTCTGCTACATGTTAAATATATTAGAAAACACCTAGCAAGACCTAGCAGTAACCTTGCTCAAAGTTCCTTCTACTAAGCAGGCTGTATTGCTGCAGGGATGGCTTTAGGTAGAGTTTACTGATAACTATCTCTAATGCCTTGTACACACGATCGGACCTTTTTCCGACCAAACTCCCATCGGAATTCCGACGGAATTTCATCTGAAAAAAATAGAACAGGTTCTATTTGAAAATTCCGATGGAATTCATCGGAATTTCCCCAATGGGGCCCATACACGGTCGGAATTTCCGATGAAAAAACCCCAACGGACTCCGTCTGACTTTTTTTATCGGAAAATCTGATCTGTGTACAAGGCATAAGTTGATTTAATTTTAGTGCGCAGATGGGGGAAGCTCTGAGACCCAACATTTTCAAAGAGCTGAGGAGCACAGCATGGAAAGTAGACATGAGTACAGATAGAGAGTCACCGAGTGGGGGGGAAAAGTAAACATGGACATCAGGGAATCGGTACCCAAGTAAACTGGTACCATATCATGTGAAAAGGTCTTCTGACTCATGCCATGGGCACTCCTAGATGGCATTGTGAACCACAGCAAAATCAAGGAGTGGTATTAGAGGTCCTAGAGCAGCCTTTTTGATCCTTTTAAAATTGAGGAACCCTTGAAATGACTTTTCAGTCTAAGGAAATCCCTTTCAATAATTACTTAATCTACAGCTAATGATACATTAGTATGATGATCACGATCAGTAGGAATAATGCTCCTTACAGATAGCTAAAAATTCATTTATTTCAATGGTTACTCAACTGGGTAACAGGAATTGCTCATAGCCTAAGGATGCCCGAGCAGCCTCTGAAGGAACCCTGGTTAGGAAAGGCTGCCTTAGAATTTGAGTGAATTCTAGTGTACACTCATTTAGCCTCCATCTGTCTAAGTCCTCCATGTATTAAAGATGTACATGGGGAACATTTCAATCACACGCCAGTCTGGTCATGTAGGTAACTGATCTCCGGTGTGTGCATGGTTTACAACAGGCTTTTTCAGCATGCCATGGATCACAAATGCAGACACTTATCACAGAATAATGTTGTGCTGCCCTTTGCAGATGTCTGCTCGAGGCTCATTGTCCCTGACAAGTCACAGGAATGGCAGTCATAGCAACACGTATTCACACAGGCTTTGCTGCATCTGAGGTGTAATACAGGCTGGTTTCCTGCCTGGCTCCTCATCTCTCCTCTGCCCTACAGTGTGTTGGCTGAATGGCTGCCAGCGCAGGGATGAGGGGACATCCCTGGGGTATGAGGGAGACCTTTCCGAGGCCAGTGCTGACAGACTGGGCCTGGGAGTGAAACAAGATCCCTGGGTATTCCCCAGCCCCTGCAGCGATCAAGTTACCATTGTAGCATTTAACGGTTTAACTGCTAGAATGCATATATACCTAACTATATACCCTAGGGCCTCTCTACTTTATGAAAAACAAAATATGAAGCATTATTATAAAACTAGTTAAAGCAAAAAAATGCAAATCTTCTGTGAAAAAATATAATATTTTACTAACTAGCTATCATATAAAATGGTAGGAAATTCATAATCGTGCATTATAAATAATACACACTTTGAAAAACAACATATGCAATTTAGGGGAAAAAATGCTTTATACCGAATTGCCCAATTTTTTGTCTTCTGTTGTTTTCCTTTCATAACATTTTGTATTGAGATACATACAGGATCTTTTGATTAACGTCTTTTCGACTTTTGGGAAAGAGATTTTATCTGTCATAAGGAGGAGTTTATGTGTATTTAAAAACAATATCTGTTTTCAGAACACCTTCATAAAATAGCGACTTTTCCCACTAAATCCAAGCAGGTCTGATCTTTCAATTTATGACCCGTGTTTGGGGAAATAAAGGATTTCATTTGATTCTGTGGGCGCCAATGTGTTTTCTAACTACCAGTATTTGGTTTACAGAGTTAAAAATTGGGAAAAAAAACATAGCTGTTTTAAGCTTAATCAAAGATCCCTTTAGTATAAAAAATATATCCTATTGATTACTATGGGAAAAAGCTTTATGTTCTGTCCCAGATGTGTTTGTAGCCATATGCATAGGGTAGCCCCATTGACCCAAAGTGGAACTTCACTCTCCCAATCAACCTTCATTATTTTTTATTTTCATGCTGCTAGCATTAGTAAATGGATAAGAAAGCATATCACATTTACTTGTTTTAAACTTTTTTTTTACATTTCTTTAGTTACTTCCTGGTTTCTTGCCTAGGCAAATGATGAAGGAGTCTTCAGGAGGGTAGGAGAGGAGGAGGGGTTTTCTCAGCTTAGCACACTCTCCTGCATGCATGCTTGAACTAAGGGCTGATGCATTTCCAGGAAGTACATTTTACATGAATTATTTGCCCTTACTTAAGATGGGCATGGCCAGAAATGCTAGGGGTGTTTTTCAAAGTGATTTCTCAGCAAAGTATCGTATAGAGACATGGGTGGATGGGGGAGTTTGCTTTGAATATTGAAAATGAATTAAATAGGGTTTTTGGTTTGTGGTGCTCATATGCAGTGAAGATCCACTTTAACATGTAACTACACCTTTGCATATTTTTGAACAGAGGCTGGGACATTTAGGCCTGGCTCACACCTATGCATTTTTTTGTGCATTTTCAGTTTTGCAGAAACACACTACAGTCCATTTAACATGGTTTCCTATGGATGTAGTGCACATCTGTGCATTTTATGGAAAGGACCAGGGACTTTTTTCTGGTTTTTGGTTTCATAGACTTTAATGGATCAAAAGCATGTATTGAAAAAGCAAAATGCACCTTTAATATGCAAACTGCAACCTGCATAGTTGTGAACCAGGCTTTAGTGTGCATTATCTTGCTGAATTGGGGACAGGTGAGTATAGGACTGGGAAGGGTGGCTGGGGTCAGGGTGCCTACCATATAAGTGTAACTGCACAAAATGTAAACTAGGGTGGCTGTTTTTTCATTTTAAAGAGCTGCTAAAGGATACATTTTTTTTAGATTTGACACAAGCAGGAATTTGGCTTTAAAAACTTTTGAGCAATAACCTAAATCCACCAATCAGAAATCATCCCTCACTGTATATAGTTCTCTTATATCATAAAATGTAAAATCTAGTTGCTAGGGTATATTAGATGTCATTCATGTTAGCACTACTTGTGTTATAAGTTAACATATTTCTACAAATCTTTTCATGGAAAAGGATGTAGGAGAGAAGAATAGTCACTTTGTGCCTGTATGTGATAGTGCTCCATTGCCCAAAATGTATATGAAATTTTATGACTGGTCCTGTCTGCTTCTCCACTCCATTCAAGCAGAACACTGCAGCTCCATGCTGTGAACCCTGCAGAGATTTCCCAGCAGCCTCTGTACTCTATGTTCTGACAGGCCTAAGTCCCAGTGGAAGAGGGACTTCAGAGCTCCGACATAACTAGTGGGGGCTGCAAAACACTTGGGACGGCTCCCAGAAAGACATACTCTGTATGAGTACAACCAATAAATTCACTATTCATAATGCAATTCCTACATTTTATCCAAAATGAATTCTAATATGACATTTATAAGAATCCTATTAAAATAAAAAGTACAATTCAAGTGGCATAAAGATATGTACAAAAGTGGGGGTTTCCTCTGGGTACTCCGGTTTCCTCCCACAGTCCAAAGACATGCTGGTTGGTTAATTGGCTCCTGTCTAAATTGGCCCTAGTATGTGTATGTATGAATGTGATGTAGGGACCTTAGATTGTAAACTCCTTTAAGGCAGGGACTGATGTGAATGTATAATAAATACGTAAAGCACTACGTAGCTTGATGGCGCTATATAAGTACCTGTAATAAATAAATAAATAAATAAAAGAGCACCTCTTGTGTTCGGTGATGTTGAATTGTTGAATTGTTGGGTTCAAACCAGGGACCGCCAAGGACCTTATCTGTTTCTAGCTTGTATGCTAGATAACATAAGAGATAATGGGTAATTGTAAATTCAGTCCATTTTTGAAACATTTTTTTTTATCAGTTTCCAGTCAACAGAGTGAGCTGAGGGCCCCACTCAGCCAAATTGTGGCTTTTTTTTTTATTATTATTTATCTTGGTCTGACCAGTTAATCCAATTAGAAATTGTTCATCTATCTATAACTTACTAATTCAAATATATTTTTATGTCACATACAGTAGATCTTAGAATTAGAGAAAGAAAGTTAGAAAACAAGTCTCTAATGGGGGGCACCTACAGGAATAAAAACTGAGGTGGGAAGGAGTTAGAACCTCTGTAAGGTTATAAAAGTACATAACATAGGTTTCACTTGTTCTGCTAGGTTATGGTATGCCTTTAGGCCTTCCCCGATGTCCCCTGGCTGAGCTTTCTCAGAGGAAAATTCTGTAGACTTCTTCCCCCAGGGGACGTGCCATGGCTTGCAGTGCTCCCTTTTCCCATCTCCATAGGCACAAACATGCACTTTAACCTCTTAATACGATTTATTTACCAACACTAAATGATTATTTAAACACTAGGTGTGTTACTTTAATCACATGCTAGCTTTCCTTTTATTATCAACATTAGGAAACAGTAGCTATTGCAGGTGACTCCTCCACTTTCATTTTTTACAAATTTTCATATATAAGTCCCCTACTAGTAAATAGCTTGTTTAACGGAAAGGTTTTCACCTGTTTACCAAAAACAACATGTACCACATTATATTTCAGATTTTTGGGTGTGTACTTAACATTCTATTGGCTCTCACCTCTAAAACCATTACCATTACCACTGGAACAGGCTGGAGATGGGGAACCCTGCGGTCGGATGACTGGAGCAAAGGCACTCTTCTGTTTCATGGAGGGGAAGACGGAGGAGGAGAAAGGCAGTATGGATGAACTTCCAGATGATCCCACAGGTGGGCTGGAGGGCATAACTGAAATGCAAGTATGGGCACAGTCAGACTGAGAATAAGTCAATGTTGAAATCTAGACTGTGCTCTTAGTAGACAAATATTGGCCTTGATGGTGGTCTAGGCCCTTAGGTCTAGGGTCAGTCAAATAGATGAGGGCCCAGTTACAACAGTGTAGGTCTATGCACAAAAGACTAAATCTGCACATATGTCTAGCTAGATAAGTTTTACGCTTAAACAAGATCTAGGCAGAGATCAATGCAGATATGTCTACCTTCAGACAGGGGTAGAGGCATACAAGTCTAAGTATAGGCAGAGGCCCATGTACATAGTTTTGTCTGTAGGCAGAGGTGTAGCACATAGGTCCCAGTGCATGCAGATATCAAGACTCATAAATCAAGTTTGAGGCAGAGTTCTAGACACAAATCTAGGTAAAAGACCTAGGCATACATGCCAAGGTCTAGATAGAGTTTTGGGCACACAACTCTGTCTCCAAACAGATGTCTAGGCACATAGATCTAAGTCCATGCAAAAGTCTAGGTAGGTGCAAAGTTTTAGTTCTAGGCAAAGGTCTCAGCACACATTTTATGTTCAAGACAGTTTTTTTTAAAAGTGTCTGTGGTGCCCATACTAGCCAGTAAACACACATATTTTATTGTGTGACTTGCTCTAGAAAAACAATGCTTCGAATCTTACTGTTGGCATGGACAACGCAGACATCTTCCTTGTTCATCAAGTCATGTTCTAAATTTTACTCTTATTAAGCAGTGGGGCTAATGTATGAAAACTGGAGAAAAGAAAGTGTAAACATACACTCGATATTGCTGAACCTGACTGGTTAATGTGGGCAGCACTTCCAGTATCCCCTTCACTGGTTTTCATAAATGAGCCCAAATGAAACTGGAAACTGGAAAAACCCGGTGTACACACACACCTTATTATTACAAAATACACTGTGAAAATTGAGAAAGAAGGTACTTACTGCCATAGGGTGATGTAGTGGGAGAGCCATTGATGAATCCTGGAGATCCCGGGACCCCCAAGTTTGACATGGGAACGTTACTGTAACCGTTCATGCTGTTGCTTGGAGTGCTGTAGTTAGACTGTTGGGGAGTGGAACTGGTGGAATAGCCACGTGGGGAGATGCTGCTTGTATTCCGAATATATCCTGCATACAATAGACAAACATATAGAAATATTCAAAATAAATAAATAAATCATCTATAACTATTATAGTTTTCATTTAATACTTGCAGGAGGCCTAAGAAGTGTCTATAAAATGTATGGTAGTTCTAGAACATGCAAAATGAGAATGGGTGTACATAGTTATGTTTTCCTCTCTTTCAAGGTTGTGCTTAGTTGGGAGCCTTAAAGTGGGGGCAGGGGGGCATTTAGCAACAGCAATAGGAATTCACATACTGGGGTTGGCCAAGTACAGCTAACTGAAGGCAATATAACAGTTTGAGGCACCAAGCAGGTATACCATTCCCTTGTGCTGTATAAGGTTGCAGTATTGTATGTTGAACTGCAGTAAACCTTAAAAAGGGCTGTTACTGTTCTTACCTTTAATAAATAAATGGCACCAAGGGCCTTTGATGAGAGGAACAAACAAAGCCTCATGGAGCCCTGGTACATGTGAAAAAGTGACAAAGACAAGTGTTACATAATGCATTACTCACCCTGGTTATTGGCCTGTGAGTCTGAAATTGTAACTCCAAGCTGCCCCCCATAGGAGTTAAGTCCCATCATGCCACCGTGAACAGGGGAGCTGGACAAAGTAGGAAGCTGATTGTGGTTTCGGGGGACACTGTACAGAGCCTCAGCAATGTCTGCGGCTCTCTTCAGAATGATGTCCTTTTCATAAGAAGAAAAAGTTGTAATTAGAGAGCAAAATATAGAAAACATGCTTATAGATTTCTATGTAGACCTAAATCAGGTATTGAAGAATTACCTGGTTATTATGGGGGGTTCCATATAACGCCTCCACCAAATCCGCTGCTCTCTTAAGTAACATTTCCTTGAAAACAAAACCAACAGAAAAAAGTAAGCTAAAAGGTTTCCTGGAGTGAAAATTAGTACATACTTCCTTTACCCTCCTCTGTAAAACTGGCCATTTGCGGGCCAAAATTGTTGTATTACATTAACACTGTTTTTGCAGTTGTGCAATAATTTCAGCACAACGTGACACTGGATTGCACTGCAAACAATCCCACTGGTTGTAATGATTGAATTCTGCTAAAGAGAGATTATTATTAGAGAGAATAGAAATAACTTAGTGGTCCACATTACCATATCACACACTGTAGTAAAAGGGTTGCCCCAAAGCACTGAATTTTACTTGTGTATTTCAGCTGAAGAGGTGTTTTACTGATGGTTTCTTTTTCCAGCGGATGAGATCTGTGTGTATGGCCTTCGTTTTAAGTAAATGTAGGTGACATATCATCTCCTGAACTGTATATTGCTAGCTATTTCTGGCTCTTAAGAGACCACAGGTAAAAGTTTTACAGTTCTTCTGACCTATTCAATAAAGGAGATGATGTATACAAAATAAAATAAGACTATGGAAACCTATCCGAATTCCTCAGATATAAGTAATCTACAATGTAATTGGTTGTTGTACTTTGTAAATACCATTGCCCTACTGCTTTACTAAATAAAGCCATTTGTATTAATATTGTACTGAGGGCAGTAGTAAGTTACAGAATTACAAAAGTTCATATTTGCTGATCTCACCTTTGCCAACCTTTCTGGGTCACCAGGATGTCTGGGGATCACCTTCTGTAACCTCTGGAAGCCATAGTCAATGGTGGGTTCATTTAATGCTAAATGAAAGAACATCTGATTAGTGGTGTCCAGCAGGGAGAGTGATTTTTAGAAAGTATATCCATGAGATGTGCTTAAGTGTGACCATAAAATAGACTGGTGATTGTACCTGCGTTGACCGTAACAGCTTCAAGCCTACCAGTTCAGTGATCAGAATTTCAAGCCTTATGCCACGTACACACGACCGTTTTCCCGTCGGATAAAAAAACAATGGTTTTCCCAGACATAATTCCTCTCAAGCCTGCCTTACATACACACGGTCACACAAAAGTCCGGTGAACCTTTGACTGCCAAGAACGAGGTGACGTAAAAGACTACGACGAGCCGACAAAATTAAGTTCTATGCTTCCGAGCATGCGTCAATTTTTTTTCCGAGCATGCGTGTTTTTTTCCCGTCGGAAAAGCATACAGACGAACGGTTTTCCTGCTAGGATTTTTTTCTGATGGGAAAAAAAGAGATCCTGCTCTCTTTTTTTTCCAGCAGTTTTCCCGTTGGAAAAAGTCAGATGGAGCATACATACACGGCCGGGATTCCCGTCCAAAAGCTCTCATCTGACTTTTTCCGACAGGAAAACCGGTTGTGTGTACGGAGCATGAGTCTTTTAAGTGGTTTCTGATAAACTTCTAAGTTGTATCAGCTACAAAATGTTAAAATCTAGTGCAGCTTCTGTTGGATACTCAGTTTATTTCTATTGAAAATTTTGGGTGATCAGATTGCTTGCCATGTAGCTGAAACAGAGAAGCTATGACTATGGCTTTAATGTGGCAGCAATTGCATAGGCATTTGGTGCACAGAAAGTACATTTTCATTCTTTGTGGCTGTTATAGTATTAATATTTAAAAAAAAAGTTGTGCCAAGCATTTGGCCTTAAAAAGTTGAATAGTCTCGCTAACAATAAAAGGGCTCAGTGATGGTTCTTTACAGAAAATTTAGAGATGTGCCAATAACTTAACCTGTCCATATCTCCAGAGCAATTTATAATTTTCACAGATGTTTTATGCCTTTTTCATCATATGCTCCATCTGAATGGTAATTTATATATCTTAATTGTCTGGATGACATTGTCTTTGAGCTCTGTCACTGTGTACATTTATACAACTCTTTATGCCTTGTACACACGATCAGAATTTCCTATGGGATAATGTCAGACCAAATTCCGACCGTCCAAAACGCGGTGACGTACAACACTACGACGAGCCGAGAAAAATGAAGTTCAATGCTTCCGACCATGCGTCGACTTGATTCTGAGCATGCGTGTTTTTTTCTCTGTCAGAGTTCCACACAGACGATCGGAATGTTCTCTTTCTAAACTCCTGCGGAAAAAAGTCTGATGGGGCCCCACATACGGTCGGAATATCTGATGAAAAAATTCCATCAGACTTTTTTCATAGGAAATTTTGATCGTGTGTACAAGGCATTAGATTGTAAGCTCTGCAGACTGTCACCTGTTTTAGATCAAGTAATTTTACCCCCGACTGCTGCCACTAATTTTCTCCGAAAATCAGTATCAGAACATACTGTAACCTCCGCTCCTTGTTTATCTAAGAAAAACATCCTCAAATTAAATGAACAGAGAAGGTCACATCCCCACAGAAACTGCATTTCTATTTACTTTTTATTAAGTAATTAAAAGGAACATGAATTTTAATATAACAGGAACCAGACAAGAGGGAATTTAATAGAAAATCTAAGACTTGAAGGAAAAAAAAATGTAACGTTGGCTAAACTTAGACTTTACCCTATCCCACTGGGTATGTTTAAGCAGTTTAATAATACACTTTCAGCTGCCACTGAATCTCAACCCCCAAATGAATTAAGCTGGATGTGATTTGGTTTAGTCCTGGGATAGAGGTAATGTAGAAGAGGCTCTATATCACATTATGTCCCAGCTCTGTTTACTGACACCTACTGCACCTTGCAAATGGATGTAAAATGGATTTTTAGAATAATTGTTTTTCTTTATAGAATATAGTGAACCCTTTGGGAGCCCAGTGTTCTCACTCATAATGGGCAGCAATGGTTATAATTTGTCACTAGTAAGGTGTGAAATGTCTGCTATTTGCGCTAGGTGATGCTTGCGAAGTGAGATTCATTATTTATGGATTTAAATTTAGATTAACACACATTTTCTGTTCTAGCAATATTATCTGCATCATGATTCTATAGCCTGTGTTGGTTCTTCAGAAGAGAACAAGTTATAGCACAGTACTGGTCTGTACTATGTTATTAAAACAATCTACTGTACATGGTTTATAAACAAATTCTATATATATATATATATATATATATATATATATATATATATATATATATATATATATGTGTGTATTTGTGAAAAAGTGCTGTAAAATCAAATCAATATTTGGTGTCCATTTTTAGCATATAATACAACATCCGTTCTCCCAAATACACCTATATGTAAAAAAAAAAAAAAATCTTAATATAATGAACATTTTAAAAGCAGCTTCCTACTACGGACACCTGGAAACCCCAGCATAATTTCCTGCATAAGTGTTCGGCTCACTGCTGATTTTTTAATTGAATGAAAAAGGGTATTAATTTAAAAAAATAATGTGATTTATCAATGTTGCTGCTTTATGCAAAGTGTGAGTTTTTTTCAGATAGGTCCACTTTAATCCTACAACAGAGATTGTAAAGTACAAATTGTTTTACTAGCTCTCTAAAACACATGGGGGCAGATTTACTAAAACTGGAGCGTGCCAAATCTGGTGCAGCTCTGCATAGAAACCAATCAGGTTTAATGCAACGCTTAATTGAACAAGCTGACGTTAGAAGCTGATTGGCTACCATAAACAGCTGCATCAGATTCTAAGTGCTCCAGTTTTAGAAAATCTCCCCCTTGGTCTAAAATATAAATGAACGAATCCAACAGGGTGTGTTCCTAAAGGTATATTCTTGGAAGTACTCCTATGCTTCAGCATTTGATAGAAGAAACATGGACTGCTGTGATTATGGTTACCCCCTTAAGGGATAAGGATGGCAGAAATTCTCTCTGATCAGCAGTCACATTTACCTGTGTAAATAAACCTTCCAGGAGCTCCTTTGCAGAACTGTTTAGATTTGTAGGACAGGGTCACTTCTACGACTCCTGGAATGTGTCGTGGTGGCGTTTGTACCCGAATAGCATGTGGAGTGATCAACTGTGAGTATAAAAAGAGACAAAATAAGTGAGTAACTGAAGTAAGTTTATTAAAATGCAGGTCTCAAAGTATATCTAAAGCCAATACCCCTCTTAGACAGTTGTTTTGGAACAAGTTTTACCACTAGAAATCTTTCCCTCAATTCCTGTTCTAGTAACAACGCCTAATTTTAGATTTTCCCCTACTTTCAGTCCCAGTTATAATGGTTTCCAGGGCATACAGAAAGAGTAAATCTCCCTAATGTGGGAGACGGATAGCAATAAAACCCAACAGAGTTTCTAATGTCCTACCATTTCATCCAAAACTAAAAAAAAAATTGGAATTAAAACTGTGTATCATCTTCCATATTTCTATCTATGCCGGTCCACTTTGATTAAAATCACTGTGGCCCACAGACACAAGACCATTTGTCTTCTATTATTGCTCTATTATTCCAGAATCCATCTTTGATGTCCATACCTCACAATTTTTTTTTCCCTATTCTAAGACCCCAGAAAAGTTTAGGCATACAGCAAGTGGTATGGCTTAAGCCCCGTACACACAACCGGTTTTCCTGCCAGGAAAACTGCCAAGAGAGCTTTTGGCTGGGAAAACCGGACGTGTGTATGCTTCCTCGCTGTTTTTTTTTGCCAGATTTACTACTACTTTCCTATGGGAAACACTGCGAGGCAGTGCCGATGGAGCATACACACGGTCAGGATTCCCGGCCAAAGCTCTCATGGCAATTTTCCTGCCAGGAAACCCGGCCGTGTGTAGGGGGAAAAAGCTACTGAGCAGGTTCTTGGCTTTCCCCTCGGTTTTCCCGGCTGACTTTTTACCGCCGGGAAAACCGAGCGTGTGTACAGGGCTTTAATGTAAGTACAGTTATATTTGTGGGGATCTAGGACTTTTAGAGCATGTGTAAGTATCACATTTTCTGGAATTAACACATATCGGAAAGTTCAATTTTAAGCAATGTAATGTTTTCTATTCAACCATTGCCGTAAAGTAGCCCTTAAAAAACAAAGCTAGACATCCCTGCCCATAGACTGCTTCTTGTTTGAATGTTCTAACCTTCACAACAAAAATTACAAATCCAAGTTACTGTGCATGGACTGCACATATCATCAATGCTTCATATCCATGCAGATGAGTCTTTGGCACAGAAAATGGCTGATATATGTGAGAAACAGGAAATACATATTGCCGCATAATCAGAATAGTACATTTTTAATTTTGGAACTGACTATTTATATATATATATATATATATATATATATATATATATATATTTTGTAAACATCTGGAAATAATTGATGAGTTCATCTTTAATTTTCTGGTTTCCAGCCAAGTATTCCACAGCTCAGTTTTTTTGCCACAGCTGCATCCTTGATATAGGTCAGACCTTGCAGTTCACCTTGAGATGTCATGTTATTTTCTATATTGGATGATCTGTTTCATTTTTAGACCACAATGCAATGAGTGACAGCACATACCAAATCAGCTTCCATTGACTATGCTCAGAATCCACTTTATAATGTAAAAATCTGTTCCATATCTACAGAGTTTGTAATAGGTCACAGTTCAAGGGTATGAATATAGCCAAAGAAAATCATGTGACTACTATGGGGACCAGCAAACTTTTTTTCTTAGTTTTGGATAACATGTAGAAAGGTTAGAACTCTTGTCAGATTTTTACTGCTACCCGGGACTTTGTCTGTGTCACTGTTGCAGATTTCCCCCCACTTCTTTTATGCTTAGACCATTGTCCACAGGACATGAAGGGAGGGTAAATATAAATAACAGAGCCCCGGATAGCAGTAAAAACCTTCCCCACGCTATCCAAATCCCCAAAAAAAGGTTTTGGCTTGACATACACTTGGTTTAATGGTTTTCCTGTGGGCCTCTTTACACATAGAAGCACTGAGCACTAGTTGCAACTAAGTCGAAAAATACAAACATTAAAGAAGACAGCAGTCCATTTAGTGAAAAAAATTCCTTATTGCTTATTGAGTTGTCGGGTCACTGGCACATGTGACAAATTTTTAAAAATTAGGACTTTTTATGTGGCTGCTCCTGATTGTAAGCTTGCTATAGTTGATTAGGTCTGAACCAGATAGAAAACGGTTAGCACCCATAATGCAGTAGAAGGTTCCCCATTGATAACTATGTAAGCAGTGCTCTCAGCAGAGGGGGTGAGGACTGACAGAAATCTTTTTCGGCTCCATATGTGAAGCTCAACTGCTAAACTTCAGCAACTTAAAGATGTGCAAGAACACATTTTCTGTGTTTCTAGGTATTGGACAAGATCAAATGGTCCCTTATTAGCTGCTGCTTTGTCTTTATTTGGCTCCTCGATCCACCTATTAGTAGGTACATAATACAGACTGACTTCAAAAGGATGTCCATGGTGAACCTTATAAAATGCTTTTTCTGTGACTCTTTTTAAGACTATGATAAGCATCTACCCTGTAAACTATGACAGCCGAGCAGATTTTGTTAGAGTGTGCACAACCTATCTAGGACATACCTATTCACTTACCTCACTCCAAACTAGCATTGTTCCAAACACCACTTGAAGACCATCAAAGAAATTGTCCCCAATGATGATGACCATAGCACCTCCTGTAGTCCAACCTTCACTTGGGCTTATGGCCTTGATGCAAGGTGTGGCTGTAGATATATAAACATATGTCATATCACTCAATGTTCTACCCAGCAATGTTTGCCATATCCCTAACATATCATCAAGAAAACATATGTGTTTTTGGAGATATGCATGTGCGTATATTAGTGCATATGTCTTTGTTTAGAAGCTCAGAGCAGAAGATATAAAGCTGTCAACGTAAGGAAAATGAGTTCCTGGATACAACTGACGCATTGGAAGAAACAACAGTTATCCTCTTTTCAGCTTAATATTGGATAAGAACAGAAAATAGAAGCTTAGTCTTTCAGCAAATGAGAATGTAATGTGAACTACAGGTGTATGTAAACCCTAACAAACTTCTCTTATTTTTTCCTGTTTAATCTGTTAAGTACACTATTGAAAGCATTTTGTTTTATCAGTAAGCCCAAAAATTCCTTCTGATCCTGTCAGATATCCAGTGAGCTCCATAATTTCCATAGTGAGCTGATGGTTCTGCCTCTGTTATCAACCATATCTAGTTCACCTTCGTGAACCTCAGAACACCCCCAACCTATTTTATGAAGATGAAGACAGGGAAAATATGTCCTGCCCTAGAGTGACAGCTCTTCTCCTCCATTGAAAAAGTACAGTGAGAGTTTTCATCCTAGGACTAAGAAGTGTGTTACTGGCAGGATCACCAAGTGAAAATAAAGGGAAAAGAAGCCTGCAAAAAGAAAACTAATGTAACCATGACGTCCAAGGATGGGTAATCTTCAATATATTTAATTAATTTACTTGGGTTTACATACACTTTAATTCCACCCAAAACTGATTTTACTGTTGGTGGACTGTTTTTTTTTATCATACTTCATGAGCTCTCTAGGGCTCTGGCAGGTAGAGCTCTCCTGACAATTTGGTTGTATCTGAAGAGCAGTAGCATTGGTCCACAAATTTCTAGTGTGCTCTGGGTAGGATGGCATGGCTTAAATCAATACTAAACATGCAAATCACGAATCTGAAGAGTTTACTCACCAACTCCATGTCCCCCCCCCCTTAAGACGAACTGTCAATTACTGGGAGAATTCACATCTGCACTGGGGTCCCTTCTGTGTTTATCTTTGGGAAGTGTAATTTTATATTTCATAACTTAATTTTACGTTTCCTTTTCACATTCTTTTTAAGGGCGTGTTCTGACTAAAGTTTGGATTTCATTGCAGAATTGTGGATTATAACCAGACTTAAAAATACTTAACAGTCTGTCAGATAATGGAAAAAAATCATCATATAAAAAGCCAAAAAAACACAGATTTTATAGAGAAGACAGGCCATTGGTAATAGAAAACTCAGCAACTGTAACACTTGTATCACTTAGTGGAGTCTACACAGGTGACAGGAAGCTTGTTGTGTCCCTTAAGGCCTGTTTTCAAGGGATAGGAGACTGTTTGTTTTAAGAATAGATAGCAATAGCAGTGACACCCCAGTAACTTGTAAGAGCGTGCAGGGGGAAAACAAAATCCAGGAAGTTCTATACCTTCCAAAATTTTATTTACACATAAAACATAAGCTTGTCCCAGCTGTTTAAACCACTGAAGCCCTTTTGAAAATATTCATTATTTGGATAAAACCACTTGTGTCTTGTTTATTTCTCCCAATAGGTTATAAAGGGATTTCCAAGAAAAATAAAAAAAAACTATGTTACTGGGACCCCCAGCTATTTTACTGGGATGTCTACTAGAAGCCCCTAACATTATATGTGGGTGAACAGTCAATTGGCCAGGGTAGAAATCCTATCCCAAACATGTTACACCAGATATGGCAGCCATGGACTCCGGTTTGTGGCTTTCCTTACTGTCCCTCTCCGTGAAGATTCAAAGTCGGTTGAGCCTGCTACTACTCTGTGCAAAACCTGCAGTTTACTCTGAAAGTAATTGGACCGTGCTTGCATAAGTGACCGCCTATAAACCTGTATTTTTATGGACAGTTTGCAGATGCTCACAGTGAAAATTAATTTCAGTGTTGTGGTGGTAGGGTCTACCTCAAATTTTCTAAAATTAGGACCCCTCCCCATCTCAATAGCAAGAAATGTTTTGTTTTCCTGGGATCTCACCTAAAAACATTGGAAGGTATACAATACCTCAATTGAATTTTCAGATACAATGGAGTAACTATGCATACACATGAGGCTTCCAAACCCCCCCAAAAGTGGAAATGTGTTTGGGCTGTGGACACTCAAATGTTTACAAATTCTTAAAGCAAACATTGCATTTAAATAGCATGGTCCATTTATTGGGGTCCACCCGATCTTAGTTTGCTGCACAAAAATGTTAAAAAACACTTGAGTGGGAAATAAAGTTAGTTAATACACCTACCTTACTCCCGCAGTGCCTAGGCAAGGGTGACATCACCATCCATCAGGTGAGATCCCAGAGAATGGCAAGTAGCGATAATCTCGAGAGATGACACTACTGCACTGTGATATGTGGAGTGCTCAGCGTTGTCCAGGATCTCATTGGAAAGATGGTGATGTCGCCCATTGCACTATGGAAGCCAGGGGAAAGGCAAGAATATTGGCTAACATGTTTTTTTTACATTTTTGTGCCACCGATAAAGCTGGTGAGAAGGTCCTGAGTGAAAAAGCGAACCATGCATAGAGTGACCTCCATAGCTACGTACACTGTGAAGAAATTCCTTCTCATTTACAGTTTAATTTCAGCAGCTCAGTTTACTCTGCTTCCCCTCTGAGCAGTGACTTGGCAATTTTCCAGCCTTCTAATCCCTAATATAGAAATAGAGCACGTGTACAGGAAGAGGGGGAGAGCAGTGTCCTGAGACCTGCTTTCAAGGCCTTTCCATCTTCTATTTTGAAATTTGAGGATTAATTACTCCACAGTGCTTTAAAGCTGTTTTACTGTTCAGAATATGGAAACATTTTAAAGTCCAAAGCACACAATTCCTTTTAAATTGAAGTTTGGAATTCTAGGACCAAAAAAAAAAAAAAAGATTCATGTGCTTGGTCAGGTATGAATTATTTGGTAATATAACTGGGTGATATAACTATTAAAGGGGTTTTGGGGAAAAACAAATTTAATATCCATACCAGAAATGACAGTTTGTTTAATTTGATATTTCACCAAAAAAATATGAAAACATCATACTTATTCAAAAAGCAAATATCATTCTGCAAAGGACATTAACCTAATCAAATTTTATATTTTACTGATCTGAATGCATTAAATTAAATTGTGGTTAGATTCTATTGGTTAATACATTTTGTAAGTAATTGTTGCTACTTGTATTGCCTAGCTAAAGAAACCCACTCAGTATGATCTTCAACAGAGCTAGAGATCAACTTCTGAGATTCACAGCAGGTACGGAAAGAATCCTTGTTGGGTAGGTATTATCTGCATCTCTTATTTTATGTTTTTATGGCTTCTTCCCCTTCCATATGGGTAGGCCTCACAACTTCAAGTTCCATCAGGAGCCATAACCAGGCTCAATCTATCACTCGGTTTTCACCACTGACAGGGTCAAAGGTCCCTCAGATCTCTGGCGAGCTTCCAGAAACGAGCAGCCAGTCAATCAAGTCCAATCACTTTAACCAAAGCTGGACTCTATTCTAGCAAAGCACTCTGGGATTTATTTCCACCGTTTGACCGCCCGCTGGGGGAAAATTAACACCACACTAAATTCCTTACTGATTCAATCATTCTCTTCTAGTTCATTATTTCCTCACATGGGTAACACAGGACACGTAGAGAAAAAGCAACAGGAGCAGCCATAGAGAGATAATATTAAAAATAATATTTCGGTATTAATAATTCTCTCTAACTGGAAAAGCTACGATGCTACAGCTTTGTAGTTCTATTTATAAAGTCTCTGGAGGTCCTATTTTAGGGTCAGCACTATATCATTTAATGAAGTATATTAGCAGTAAATATGGGACAAAGTCATTAGTGTTTATATATATATAGTTAGTTTGTGTATATGAGGTGTATTTTTTGTTTTCTGGGGAAGCAGGCACATGCAAAAGGCTCTATTTTTTGAGTACAAACAAGTTAAGATATGATATTTTTAAGTAATAAAAAAATGAAAAAAGGTGCACAAAGCAGAGACAAGGACAAAACTTTTTTTTTTTTTTATTTGTGTTAGGCTAAAGGGAGGGTTATAGCCCCTGTCTGTTTTTTTTTTTTTTTTTTTTTGGCCATCCATTGTCCCATTGGAGAGATTTCCCAGAACTGAGAAAAAATCCCCCCAAAGTGAAGGAAATACCCGGTAGTCACCATTTTTCTAGTGTCCTCTTTTGGAAGATTTGGAAGATTGTCCTCATTGGAAGATTTACCCTCTATTCCTGTTCTGCTGTTCCCTAAACGTTTGGGATTTTCTTTCACTTTCAGTGATAACAGTCAATAGGACAAATAGAGAGGGTGAATCTTCCTAACAGGGACACAGACAGCATTTAAACTTTACAGGTGTTCTAATCCCTTTCCATTTTATTTAAAACTAAAGAAAAAGTTTTTCCTTCAGTTATACTTTAGGCACACTCACTAAAGATGGTTAGTATATGTGTTCTGTTGTCTCTTCTAAGGATGATGGTTGCTGTTTCACATAAAAAGGTAAGTGATCTTGGTGCTTAGTGTATGTGCTTTTGAGGGATACATTTCTAAAAAAAGTCTAAAAAGTGTAAAAGGAATTTGTCTAGATTAGAGTAGGGGCAGAGTAAACAAAATAAATAAATAAATGTATTAATTTGAGCTTTTGATGTGGGAATAAAAATCAACTCAAAAATCAACTCATTCTAATTTTAAAATGCGCTGTTGACTATTTTATATCTTGATTTTTAAAAGTAATATCCATTTTTACTTATTTGCGTGACGGTTTACCACCAATGAAACCTGTAAAACTCCATAATATGTAGTAAATATGTAAGTGTATAATATTCTATTCTAAAAGAAAAAATACTAAGAATAAATAATTACAAGTTGTGGGTCGTTTGAAATCTAAATGTATATTCTGTAAAAATGGAGAAAGTGGAAAATGTCTGTGCTGTCCATATCAACCGATAATATTCCATTTGATTTTACAACTGATGGTTACAAAATGAAAGCCAGCAAATAACTGGTTGAGGTGGGAACACCTCCACTTTCCACATCCCTCAATTAAATATGTGAATTGAGTTGCAGTTCAGTCTCTGGATGCAGATAAAGAAGGAGAAGGCCGTACCGTACTCCAGACAAGCGTCCGTACCTTCCGTAGGGTCCAGCCGTCTTGCCCGCCTCCCATGCTTTGAGTTGTTATGAACAAACATGTTGTCTGACACGGCCAGGACATGTCCATCTACATTCACCGTGGTGGAGAGGACAACCTGTAGATAGAGAAATGTTAGAAATTAAGTAGGATATATTGTAACACACTGACCATCCACCCACTCCGGCCACCTAAACCCTGAATAATGATTCACTCCCGCTTTTCCCACATCCTTTCTAAAACATAGTCCTTTTTAAAGCCATCCTTTCTAAAACAAATTAACAAGCAAAGTTAAATTTGTCTGTAATATTAATTAATTAAACCATCTCAGGTTATTAAAGCTGGAGAATGTCCAGGAAAATCAGATTTTTTATTTGAGATTAAGAGATCAGGGAGGCAGGCCTTGCAGTGTACAGGTCATCATCTTGTTAGTTGAACCAAGCAGACCATCAGATCTCTAAAAAGCAGTGTTTACACCCCAGTGTTTTTTCCTTAGCTGGAATAGTGATGCTAACTACTGATAAATTAACACAGATCTAATTATCTGTGCAATATTAGGAAAATCATAAAAACATGACCTGTTGGAGGTACTTGAAGGCTACATCTAAAAACACTGGTGTTGATTTATTAAAACTGGAGAGTGCAAAATCTGGTTCAGCTCTGCACAGAAACCAATCAGCTTCCAATTTTTTTTGTCAAAGCTTAATTGAACAAGCTGAAGTTAGAAGCTGATTGGCTACCATACAGAGCTGCACCAGATTTTGCACTTTCCAGTTTTAGTAAATCAACCCCACTGTTTACAACTTGTTAAAGTGGAGTTCTAGCCTGGGGAAAAAATAAATAAAAGTCAGCAGTTACAAATACTGTAGCTGCTGACTTTTAATATAAGGACACTTACCTGTCCAGGGAGCATGCGATGTCGGCACCTCAAGCGGATCCGTCTATCGGCTTTGGGTGCAGGAATTGCAAGTAAGGAAAACCCGGAAGTGAAGCCTTCAAGCTTCACAGCTGTTTCCTTCTGCACATGCGCAAGTCACCCGGCGCTTTCTGAATGGTTCTGTCGTCTTCTGGGATACACATAGGTCCCAGAGGGCAACGGGGGAAGTTGGAGGGCACAAAAAAACACAGAGGTGATGTACCTCGCCGTGGCGCAATGGGACGGAAGTGCTGAAGAAAACATACCAAAAAGGTATGAAAAAGGAGTGTTCTTTTGTTTCAAACGGAGTTTGAAACGGAACTCCGCTATAATATTAATATTATTAAACTATACAGGATTTTTAAAGTGCCAACAGTTTGTGCAGTACTTTACAATATAAAGGGAGATAGTACAGTTAAAATACAATACAAGAGGGTTAAATTCTATATAACTTATTTTTAAGACAATGTTAAAATAAAAAATAAAAATTGGCTGTGTACTTTCCTAACTGACAATTTTTGACAATATTTATTATTAACAATTTTTCTTTCCCTCCATTTTTTTCAGTTCCATTGGTTAATATGTATTTTGTCGGTAAGCAACAAATAATTGACACAATATACAGTAGAAATATATCAAATGCTGACCATACACATACAGTAACTACAATAATTTAATATAACAATTGTTTTGATACAAAAAAAAAAAAAAAAGAACTGACTTCTGGTTCCCCCCCATTTACTATTTAAAGGAGCATTTTCACATTATGCATAAACCAGCAGATCTGCTTTGAAAGCTTAAAAACTAAGTCTACTAATGTTACAGTAAAATCATAAAACCCACTGTCAATGCTACTACGCTACTATAGCTAGTTATACCAAAGAGTCTAACGAAAAAATAGCACCGATTTCTCACAAGCAAATTCTCAGTCCCACATTCTCGTGTTACTTTGTGTATATAGTAAATAGTTAATAACTGTAAAAATAAATAAACGTATTAAGCATTGTTTCAATGTGCTGCCATTCCGGCTCGAGTAGTGAGCCTCTAGGGTCTGAGGGTCAGACAAAGCCAGGCCCAGAAACACTACACAAGAGACCTGCTGACCTTGGGAAATCTTAACATCTTATCTAAACAGATCGAGGTCAGAGGGCCACTCTGCCACCTTAACTGCTTCCATGTTTCCCTGTGCTCGAGGTGTCAGTGTGTCCCTAAGATGTGACAGGAACCTGGGATGGGAACACAACACCACCAGCATAGCAAAGCTAGAATACATTTAAAGAGTAATAAAAGGGCGAGCCAATAAAGTCAACTCTATGTTAAAAATTTATTGTAATTATTAAATGTTTCAGAAGTTAGAATCATGGTCACCTATGTCTCTCTCTCTCTCTCTCTCTCTCTCTCTCTCTCTCTCTCTATATATATATATATATATATATATATATATGTAGCACACGGACCCTTTTCTCCTGCCTACCTTCACTTTGCAGAGATAAAGGCACACCGTGCCACATGCCCGTATCCTCCTGGTATAAGAGGTTGAGTGGTGTTCTTACAATTTTGGGTCCTGCAGCGAGTTACCTCCCCTCCATTGGTTCTCGTCCCCAGAATATAGGGAAAAGTCTGTTCTTTTCCCCGAAAGAAGGCCAATGTCCAGACTCCAAACAGACGAGTTTATTTTATCTTGCTTGAAACAGATTTGGGAATAGGCTGAAGATAGTAACAAAAGCAGGTAGGGTGACAGGTTCAGGCACGCGGCACCCAGTTACCCTATTCTTCACTCAAGCCTGAGTGTGAATTGCTCACCCGGATAGATCCCTCTCACAGTTCTAGCAGCCGGAGTGAAGCACAGTTTCTTTAAGTTAGTCCCCTTCACAAACAAGTCTAAGAGATCCTCTGCCACAGAATCCTTTAGTTACTGAGTTAGAACTTTGAAACTCCCATAGATTAATAGAGACCATAGGTGCCAATGGGACACACTACAGGAGCTATACTGCAACTCACGAATCCTTCCCTCTGATAGGTAACCAGGCCTCTCCTTCACCGTGAATTTCTCCACCGATCTATCAGGCAGGTCCTCCCCCGGTTTCCTCTCCTTCAGAGCAGGCCACCCTCACACGGGTTCCCTGGGACTCCAGTGTGTTGATTGTAGACCCAGTTGAAGGTACTGGGCCTACCTGGAACTCTGTAGCCTCGGGCTAAAGGTGCCCGAGACTCCTCGACCAGTTCACGCACCCCAGGCCAGCAAGGCCAACAGGCGTAACTTCTCCACCAGGGGTCCTCCTGGGAATCCCCCTGGCACACCACCCCAATGGGACACACTCCACTCCCCTCTCCACACTCTCTCTCTCCTCCCTGGCGTCTGCCTTTTATTTACCCTCTCCCAGCATGCACAGCAGGCTGAACTCCGCCCACCGCACGGCAGCCGAGAGAGGACACCCAATCACACCACAATGTCACCAGTGGTTCAACCCGAGACCTGGTCAACAGCGTCACCACAGGCCCAGGAGAACTATACACCAGACAACAACATGGCAGAGCAGAGTCCATATTAACAAGAATTGTAGAATCTGAGCCATACTATTGCTCAGACTGCCCCTAAATTTACAACATAGCGACCCCATTTTTGGAGGTCCCGCTACATATATATATTGTCAATATATATTGTCAAAAGTATTTACACGCACATGAACTTTAATGGCATCCCAGTCTTAGTCCATAGGGTTCAATATTGAGTTATTTTGGAAGAGTGGCCAAACATTCCCATAGACACACTCCTAAACCTCGTGGACAACCTTCCCAGAAGAGTTGAAGCTGTTATAGCTGCAAAGGGTGGGCCAACTCAATATTGACTAAGACTACGACTGGGATGTCATTAAAGTTCATGTGTGTGTAAAGGCAGGCGGCCCAATACTTTTGACAATATAGTGTATATTGACAATGGTAACATGAGTTTAAAAATGAAAAACAATACCGTGATCTTGCATGCCATGTCATAACTTCATTTTAAACATAAAGGGTACATACCTGGAATCGTCTCATGTCTCTGGGGTTCCCTGCAGTCTTCAGGCAATTCTGGTTACATTTCAAAAAGAATTTGAGGAAAAACCTAGAAAAAGGTAATGCAATAAAACAGGTTAATTGAAGATCGTGGCATCATCACAGACTTAAGTGTATGTGCTTTGTTGTATATTTGAAACCACAGTATTTCATTTTCCTACATGGTTATATCTCTCTGTACTGGGATATATATTGACAGTCATCAAAACTCTTAGGGTAACCATCAATAATAAATAATTCTGCCAAGTTTGCCAAAATTCAAAGTGTCGATTAGTGACAGATCTCAACAATACAGGTTGATAGATATGATTTTTCCTTGGCTCCCTCACTCTCAACATAAAATGATTTTAGAACTGGTGGGCAGTCAATGAAATGTTGTCACATTTAAAATATCATATCTTTTGTAAATGTGCCATACCAAACCAGATCACCTTAAACAGATACTAGCTAAACACAACTAATTAGGATTCCTGCACTTGATCTAAAAAAAACACACATATTTTGCGTTAGAATGGTATTAATTCCTGAAAAGAACATGCTTTCTTGAGAGACATTTACAGCCTGATGATAGCTAATTCACGAAGGTGATGTGTAAAGTATTGCATATAATAAATATAATTATCTCTTCTTTTTATCACCTGCTTGAAGCTGAGAAAGAGAATATACACATATACGCTTTATAATGTGCTGCTACCTACATAATGTATGCCAGTGCTATGTACACACAACACATACATCAGCCTCACGCCATAGATGTAAACATAGTGACACATATTAATGAAAGCCATCGTGAACAGCACCTTGCCATTTAACATTCATCTAACTGTGTGATACATACATTATATGTATATCACACAATGGGGTTAATTTCCTAAAATTGGAAAAAATCTGGTGCATGGTAGCACCAGAGAAAAAAAATCCCCAATTAGTTCAAGCCACTATTCTTGCTCTTAAATTCATAATGGCCGACATGATCAGGGGTATCAGAGGTATGTCCATTGCCTAAATATTTTGTGCTAAAATTTGTTTTTTTTTCCATTTCAGAAGATTGGGAGGTATGCACACACATATACACTTTATGTATGTGGACACCCCACCAAATTCTTGAGTTCAAGTGTTCCTATTACTGTTAAAACTACAGCATACAAAGACCATTTTAGACAATTGGAGTAGGCACTTTTATGTCCCAATTTGACTGTGGCCATTTCCACAAAGACATGGTTTGTTGGGTTTAGTGTGGAGGAACTTGAGAGGCCAACACAGTGCTTACCAAACATCTTTGTAATAAATTGGAATGCTATTTGTGAGCAAGGGCTTATTATTATCCAACATTAGTACCTGATTATACAAATGCTCTCCTGGCTAACTGGGCACAATGTTCCATAGACACACTCCAAAATATTTTGGCACATAGTGTATAACCGCTTCCGGACTGCCTCATGTAGATATACGTCGGCAGAATGGCACGGGCAGGCAAAGCAACGTATATATATACGTTGCTTTGAATCTGCCACCGCGGTCTCCGTGCCCGCGGGACCCGCGGACTCGATGTCCGCCATGTCCCGCGATCGGGTCATGGAGCGGCAGAACGGGGGGATGCCTGTGTAAACAAGGCATCTCCCTGTTCTGCCTTGTGACAGGACACTGATCGTCTGCTCCCTCTCATCGGGAGCAGTGATCAGTGTCGTGTCACAGTAAGCCCCTCCCCCACACAGTTAGAATCACTCCCTAGGACACACTTAACCCCTTCCCCACCCCCTACTGGTTAACCCCTTCACTGCCAGTGTCATTTACACAGTAATCAGTGTATTTTTATAGCACTGATCGCTGTATAAATGACAATGGTCCCAAAACAGCGTCAAAAGTGTCCGATGTGTCCGCCATAATGTCGCAGTCACGATAAAAATCGCTGATCACCGCCATTACTAATAAAAAAAAATAATAATAAAAATTTCATAAAACGACCCCCTATTTTGGAGATGCTATAACTTTTGCGCAAACCAATCAATATACGCTTATTGCGTTTTTTTTACCAAAAATATGTAGAAGAATACATATCGGCCTAAAATGAGAAAAAAAAAATGTTGTTTTATATGTTTTTGGGGATATTTATTATAGCAAAAAGGAAATATTTCTTTTTTTTCAAAATTGTCGCTATATTTCTGTTTATAGCGCAAAAAATAAAAACCGCAGAGGTGATCATATACCACCAAAAGAAATCTCTATTTGTGGGGGAATTTTTTTTTTTCAGGAACCATGCCGCACGACCACGCAATTGTCACTTAAAGCGACTTGCTAGTCAACTAATTCCCACCTAAAAGTGGCCTAATTGTGTGTGCATCTATGTATACCTGTGGTTGGAACAATTTATTGTAGCCTGTAAGTAAATGGCTCAAAGTTCTGTGGAATGTTTTTGCACTTAGTGGTGGGAACATTTTGGTGTTATTTTTGCCTTTCTGAATGAATGAATGAATGAATGAGTGACTTGTATAGCGCTACACATGCGAACTGAATCGCCTCTAGGCGCTTTTTGCAGCCAGTGTCTGCTTGTCTGGTGCGGTCATTTTACCCCGTAGGATCTCGACACGCTTGGGACACAGTCATACACACATATATACTGGGCCAATTTGGACAAGATCCAATTAACCTACCAGCATGTCTTTGGAGTGTGGGAGGAAACCGGAGGACCCGGAGGAAACCCACGCAGACACAGGGAGAACATGCAAACTCCAGGCAGATGGTTTTCGTGGTCGGGATTTGAACCAGCGACCCTTTTGCTGCTAGGTGAAAGTGCTACCCACTACACCACTGTGCTCTGCAAATTTATTAAGGAACAGGAATAATGACAAGTAAAGCTACTTGGGGCTTTATGTATTCACAGGTTCTTGCTAGGAACTTCAGTTAAAGTCTATCAATACTCCACCTTTTATTTTAGTTTTGGGTGGAATGGGAAGAGTTTAGAGCTCTTGTAAAGTTTTACTGCTATCCGGGCTCCATTACAGATTTCTCCTCACTTTCTGTTGTGGCAATGTTTTATCAGACAGGAAATGATGGAAAATCCGTAACAGGGAAAGAGACATCAATAAAAAGCTGACAAGGGTTTTAGTATTACACCACTTACCTAAGAAAATACCTTTGTCTGTGTTGCTGTTTGAGAAATTTCCCTTCATTTCCTGTCCTGGGGACATCCTTTTTACCAGCCAGGAAGTGAATGAATTTCTCCAACAAAACTTCCAATGGTAGTAAAACCTGGCATGAGTTCTAATCTTTCCCCACTCTATCCAAAACTAAAAACTTTTTGGCTATATATATATATAGGTTTAGTTCCCACAAGTCTCCAATATGTTTTACGTATTTTTAGTAAACACACATGTTTATGTTATTATTTAAGAAATATACATTTCTTTTTTTACCATTTACAATATTTTTTAAATAATAGTTTTTACAAGTTTTTAAATGTTTCAGCTTTCATTCAATTCTTTTTATCATTTTCTTTTAAAGCATTTTAGGGAATGTTCATGATCAGCATCAGTTAAGATGATCATCAAGTGGTAATACATTTAAAGCCATGTTGACAGAGTAAGAGAAGTAATGGGCCTTATTTACCAAGGTTTTAAACTTGCTAGCTAAACCTCGCTTTGCTTTTAGTTAATCAGGAATGGCGCACTCTGATTAACTAAAAGCAAATAAGCTGCATACACATATCCATACATAATGTTCCACTCTGCCTGGCACACTCCTGAATGAATATTTGCTCAGATTAGGGTAAGTGAAATTAAGAGGTTGTAATTTCCTTAAATTTCCAGAAAAAAATCAGGAAATTTGGGCAAATTTTTTGAAAAAGCATTAGTGAATCAGCAAGGCAAATTTACATCTTTTTGGTATTTTTTTTTTGTGGAAAATTGCTCCTGAGGGTTATAAAAACTCATTCCAACTACCCTGGACTGGTTCTTGTACCAAAAACATGGATCCTCACTAACATTATTTTGCATTTTTTCACATTAAGGAAAATTTAGACAATGAAAAAAATAAAAGCACTAAGTGAAACAAAGTAGACTACCCTATCCCTCCAAAAAAAAGCACACATTCTAAATAAATGAAAAGAGTATATATTTTTTCAAGCAAGTTTTACCTAATGCTCAATGAGAAAAACTAATAGTTTCCACTTTAGCAACAGTTTTGCTGAGTATAGTTTTGACAAAATCTCTCCACTCATCCCTAGCCCAAAGGAGTCATCAGGAAGCCAACTTAAAGGGGTTGTAAAGGTTCAAATTTTATTATTTAAATATAACAAACATGTCATACTTAACTCCACTGTGCAGCTCGTTTTGCACAGAGTGGCCCCGAACGCTGCCTTCTGGGGTCCCTCAGCGGCTCTCTAAGCTCCTCACCGCAATAGCTAACCCCCCCCATGGGAAGCTCTCTCCCGAGGGGGTTACCTTGCGGGCGCGCTCCCGTGTCATACACTACGCGTCCATAGTCGCCGAGTGTATGACTCAGTCCCGCCCCTAGCGCCTGCGTCATTGGATTTGATTGACAGCAGCGGGAGCCAATGACTGCGCTGCTATCAATCTATCCAATGAAGAGCCGAGAAGCCCGGGCAAAGATCCAGCGCGTTCACAACGCTGGACTTTCCAGGGCTCAGGTAATGGGGGGCCGATAATCGTCAGATGTTTTTTCCCCTTAATGCATAAGATGCATTAAGGGGAAAAAACATGAACTTTTACAACCCCTTTAAAGTGGTTGTAAACCCCTTTTTAGAGCTTGTACCTATAGGGAAGCCTAGAATAAGGCTTACCTATAGGTATTGTAAATATCTCCTAAATGTGCGCCGTTTAGGAGATATTTACCTTGTAGTGCGCCGGTGATGTCTTTGGCGCATGCGCTGTGAAGAAAAGGCCCACCGCACTGTTTCGTCCTGAGTGAGTGCCGTCACTGGCGGCTCCGGCGCGCATGCACGGGAGTGACGTCACGCTGCTCCGGCCAGTCACAGAGCCCCGGAAGGAAGACGGGCGAAGATGGATGCGGTCACCAGCGGGGATAGCGTGGTCTTCGTTTGCAGGAAAGTGCCACATAATGGGCTAGTATGCAATGCATACTAGCCCATTATGCTTTTACTTTGCAGGGTTTGCAGGGAACAAAAGAGGAAGTAAAACCCATCAGGGTTTACTTCCTCTTTAAAGAGACAGATTTATAAAGCAGTGAATGTGACATTCACCAAAGATTCTCTGGAGGGGATACCAATTACTGTAAATTCAAATGCATGCAACCAGCAAGATTCACTTGAAATGAATGTTTGGCTAATCTTACATTCACTGCTTTATAAATATATGCCTAATGTGTAACCAGGTTTACTTTCCCCTCAAGTAAACTCTATAGAAAATAATGAGTTTATAAAAAATCAACATGAAGGGAAAACAGAAATCCAGCCAAACATAGCAAGATAAAAATGAATAGGTTATTAAAATGAAAAAAAACAAAAAAACAGCTGTTGCTGTAGTATGCAGCGTCAGTGCAGAGATTTCCATCCCCCCATTGTATTTTTTTTTCTGCCTGATGGTCAACATCATTCAACCCACTTTCTCTGAGCCCAGGTTGTAACTGGACAGTGAAAGGAGAAGCAGTAATGACGAGCTCATCTCTCACACTCCATGTCTTCTGAACAAGGGCTGCAAAAAAGCTGATACCAGGTCAAATTTAGGTACTTACATTTATTAATATTTAAGTTATTACAGAGCTGCAATATTTTGTGCCTACAATTCCCCTTTACATCTTAAGAATGTTGATTTTTTTATTTCCTGATTTTTTTTGGTTCTAGGATTTAGGTGATAGAGATTATAATAACTTGCAGGCATGGATATGTAAACGTTTCTGGAGCTTATTAGGAAGGACAGAAGGTGTTTGAGTGGAAGGTGTGATTTTCCTGCACACAATTGAATGTCTGACCTGTAATCTCCTACAACATAAATGGTTATTTATCAGCTTGCTTTATATAGAAGCGACAATTAATGTGCCAACAACCAACTTTACATTAAATTATATTAATGTGCTTCTGCTTTTTTGCATACTGTATATACTCGTTGGGGCTGTTTTTTTTAAATTAAAAAAATTACCTGTATTAACTTGAAATATTTATATAGTTTCAGATATATCCCTATTTTTTTTTTTTTTAAACATTGGGGTGCACAAAGTCCAAAAAACTGAAAATTGTATCAAATACTTGTATTAATTTACGTTTCCTGTGTCAATCCATGGCAGCATACTACATGCATGCTGCCATGTTGACGCTAGGAAAATTCTAAATTTTATTAAATACCGTATATACTCGAGTATAAGCCAAGTTTTTTAGCACATTTTTTTGTGCTGAAAATGCCCCCCTCGGCTTATTGAGTCAACATTTGCGCCTGATCTCCTGGACTTTGGGGACCCGGTACCGGCCAAACTTGGCACACATGTAGCCTCACTCTTCCTCTACAAGTGTGCAAAGTTTGTTGTCCGGGGGGATCTACGGCCGGGGAGCACCGATTTTTCAATCCAGGCACCCCTTCCATAGACTCCCATGTTAAACGGTAATTTCTCCGGTGACTTTGGGGACCCGGGCCTGGCCCGTCGTAGGTCACCTGGACCCGAAACTTGGTATTCATATAGCCCCATTTCTCTTCTATAGGTGTGCAAAGTTTTTTGTTTCGGGGGACCTACGGCTGGGGAGCACCGATTTTTCAAAGCCGGGCACCCCTTCCATAGACTCCCATGTTAAACGTCAGTCTAGTCATGGACACAGTGAGGCATAGGCACAGTGAGGCATGGGCACAGTGAGGCATGGGCATAGTGAGGTATGGACACAGTGAGGCATGATGGACACAGTGAGGCATGCACATGGACGCAGTGAGGCAAAGTGAGGCACAGTGAGGCATGCAGATGGACAACCTAGGCTTATACTCGAGTCAATAAGTTTTCCCTCGGCTTATATTCGGGTCAGCTTATACTCGAGTATATACAGTACTTACCGTAATTTTTCTTTCCTGGCATATGCTACCATGTTGGCGGCAGGAAAATGTAATTCTTCTTTAGTAAATAATCCATAAGCTAATGAATGTTATTAGCTGTCCTTTTAGATACAGTTAGTTTTTTTTTTTTTTTAGGTCTTTTGGCTCTAAAAACCCTTTTCCTGATTTCTCCAATTAATTTGGTCATACAGTCTATAGAGCAGAATGGTGGCAGAGGGTTCACAGTATAGGTTACAAATAACATATTGCCTGTTAATTGCACAAGTTAACTAGCCATGACTGTCAGTGGTCTCATAAATGGCCGTTCCATTTATGATCAGTGAAACCTGAACCAAGCCATGCCTTAGCCTTTCTCATCAGCTGATGTTTCCAATTATATTGAAAAAGTAAGTCCAATAAAAATCTTTATTTTTTTTTACCTGACTTATAAATACATTTGTACATTTCTAGCATAAAGACGAAAAATTTAAACCCAACCAAGAGAAATTTTTTGAGGCTCATTTGGCAAATTAGTAAATGTAATCCGAAATTGTGTTGTTTTCTAACCATCCATTCAGCTTTAGTATAAATCTGAAGTGAACACATGCTAAGAGGAATACAAATCCTCTAGAAAATCGCTCTTTTTTCCTATAAGTGATGGCCAGAGGTAATTATTCCAATTGCTATCTATAGACTTTTGAATTGTTGTGTAAACCATTCCAAAATTGTTCATATCAGATGCCAGGCATCCAGTGGCAGGACCTTTTCTCTAAAGCTTTTGTCCAAGGAAATATTCCAGTTTTTTGTTTTATTGTTTATGGTTAACACCACGATTACCACCTAACTCCAGGAAAAACAGGGATTGGTAATTGTGTTCAGCCATTCTTTTAATGTAGGCACCCCTGCCAGACAGCATGTCTAGGTTCTGGATCTTTCTGTAGACTACACATTGGGGTTGATTTACTAAAACTGGAAAGTGCAAAATCCATACCTCCCAACATTTTGTGATGAGAATGAGGGACACCTACTAGTAAGCGTAAGTGGGCAAGGACATGCCCCCTGCCACGCCCCCTTAAAGGAGAATTAATCAAAAAAAAAGTTAATTAAATCCACAAGGGCTTTTTTTATTACTACTATTCTTTTATTTTGGCTTTTAAAACTTATAAATGCAGCAATTTAGAATTTGGATGAAAGGTTTAGCGCTGGGAAACATTTTTTGAAAGATAAATAGTGCATTTTATATACAACTATATGGATCGGACTATAATGAGGGACAAATGAGGAGGAAAGAGGGACAGAGGGACATTGCTCCAAATCAGGGACAGTCCCTCGAAATCAGGGACAGTTGGGAGCTGAGCAAAATCTGCTGCAGTTGTGCATGATGGCCAATTAGCTTCTAACTTCAGCTTGTCCAATGAAGCTTTGATTAAAAAAAAATGGAGGCTGATTGGTTTCTATGCAGAGCTGCGCCAGATTTTTCACTCTCCAGTTTTAGTAAATCAACCCCACTAGGTCCAGGTCCTATCCTGGCATGTTACTGGACTGGAACAACATGCTAAGGAGGCCATCCCTAAACCATTAACATGTTTTAAAGTGGTTTTAAACCCACTTTTGCAACTTGCACCTACAGGTAAGCCTAGATTAAGGCTTACCTGTAGGTGCAAGAAATATCTCCTAAACCTACACGGTAACAATCCGGCTATCGCCGCAGCGATGGCTGCGGCTGGAGAGAGGGACACGGACGGCTTCGGGGGCCCCGATCTAAGGTAAGTGGTAAATAATGAGCTAGTATGCTAGTCATACTAGCTCATTATAGCTTTGTCTTGCAGGTGGTTTACAAAAAAATACATTTTTATATGGGTTTACAACCACTTTAAAAGAGATTACCAATAAGACATAGCTACTGTGTAACTTTGCTTAGCATGAAGCAGAGCCTGTGTATGTAACAAGCAAATATGACTATCCCCATATACATATCTAATTGAGAACCATATATGAAAACAGTGCTAAAATAATACATATTATTACAGTGTTTACATAAAGGGTAAACTTTAATCGTTTGGGTGTTTTTTTTTTTTTTTGCTTCTATCTATATGTAAAACGGTTTTTACATTACAGCAGATTTTTACAAGCTAATGGTTCTTCTGACTCTGTGAAAACAGTGCAATTCCTTTGGGCTGCTATCTTTTCTTAGCAGTTGTTAAGCAGTAAATTTGAATTAGGCTGAGTGAAACACAAAGCTCCCTCTACTGGCCAAGCGTTATATATTTATTATGATAACAATAACATGCAAGTGGAAACTTAGAGAAATGTGAAAGTCACACAAACTTCAAAGAAGAAAGCAATATTATCTTAAAATATGTGCTCTTTGTTGACACACTGCACTTTCTCTTTAACCACTTGCCGACCGCTCATTAGCAGTTTTACTACTGCAGGGTGGCTGCGCAGCACAGGATCACGTATATATAAGTGATCCTGCACTTCCAGGTAGCAGGCGTGAGTGCGTGCTGCTGGCGACTCACTCCCAGTCTGATTCTACACAGCGGGAGCCAATCAGTGGGTCTCGTGGACTTGATGTCTGCCAGCACCCACCGGTTTGTTTGGTACACAGGCAGAATGGCCAGTGGCGTCCCATCTATTTGGGGCGCCCAGGCGCCACCCTCTCTATCCATGCCACCCCCTATATGTATAATGGGTAGATTCATGCATAGCATAGCATGAATCTATCCACGGCCGCTGCGGCCACCCCCTATTCAGGCATCTGGCCCCTCTATTCATGCCACCCCCTATATGTATAATAGGTAGATTCATGTATAGGATGAATCTATCCACAGCCGCTGTGGCCACCCCCTATTCAGGCATCTGGCCCCTCTATCCATGCCACCCCCTCTATCCATGCCACCCCCTATATGTATAATGGATAGATTCATGCATAGCATAGCATGAATCTATCCACGGCCTCTGCAGCCACCCCCTATTCAGGTGTCCAACCCCTTTCAGGATGCCAGGTGCCTGAATTACAGCAGCTGGGGTGTTTTTTTTTTAAGCCAATCGGCTTCAAAATTGGGTGCAGAGCATTACGCCATGAGCCCACCCAGGTGTTACAACAGTGAAAGAATATTCGCTGTTGTAACACTGACCCTCAATCCGACCAACCAGAAGCAGGTCTGAGACCCGTTTTCCGATTGGCCGAAAAGAGAAGACTCCCGATTGGCCGCCGAGAAGGAGGAGGGAGGAAACGGAAGCTGCTGATGCACGTAAAGAGCAGAGGAAGGGAAAGCTGTCGCCGCCGCCAAGCAAGGGAAGCCGCCGGTTAAGCGCTGTATAGATGCCAGACCCGCCCACTGACCAACTGACGGGGAAGGGGGTTAATTCTGTATGCCCAAAAAAATTACCACCGGCCGCCACTGAGAACACTAGTAAAGGCACCACCCACAGTACTCTAAAACTCAGGCTAGGCACACAGTTAACCCTTTGATCGCACCTGATGTTAACCTCTTCCCAGCCAGTGTCATTAGTACAGATACAGTGCATATTTATAGCACTGGTCACTATATTAGTGTCACTGGTTCCCAAAAAAGTGTCAGTTAGTGTTCAATTTGTCCGCTGCAATATCGCAGTGGAAAGGAAAAACGTACCGCTCAAAAGCTTGAGAATTCACCAAATGGCTGCTTCCGCCCGGTCACTCACACAGGTGCTGGCTCTGCACTGATGCATGGGAGAAAAAGTAGCTGAGTAAGCTGAGTAAGCGTCAATTTGTGACGTGAAACGCGTTAGCCACCCTTCCCTGCATGCACACTATCTACATTTGTTGTTTTGGATCTATGGATTTATTTTGAATTTTGATTTTTTACTTGAAATTTTGGAATAAATAACTGTCTATACAGAGTGCGGCAGTCCAGGGTTTCTTTTTCTCCCATGCAATATCGCAGTCTAGCTATAAGAGGCTGATCTCCGCCATTACTAGTAAAAATAAATAAATAAATATGTTTATCTTATAGTTTGTAGATGTTATAACTTTTGCCCAAACCAATCAATATAGGCTTATTGGGATTTTTTTTACCAAAAATATGTAGCAGAATACAAATATTCCTTATGCATTTCAGCATTTGTGGATGTGCTTAAAGTATCAATCCCACTGGAAATTTTCTACTCGTTTTTTTGTACAGAAACAGACCTTGGATTGAACGTCTCATCCATCCACCATGCTGCCAACTCTTCTGCCACTATTGGACAATGACATTAGGCAGTTATGTGGTAATATACAATGCTTGGTGTCACATGATGGACACTATTGAGTCACTTTACACTGGGAATGTTTGGATAAATGTTTCTATTTTATTATTTCATTTTTGCATACATTTTTATGGGTACTACTATTACGTTTGCACTGCAGCTATAGATTTATTTTATATTTCTTTACATTTCTTCTATATGCATATCATTATTTTCCATAGAGCTTTTTCTCAACATTATAAGCACCTACCATGCACAAATCCACAAAGATATAGTATATTCATTCAGCATATCATTTTTTTTTTTTTTTTTTACTTGGAGGCAGGGATTTAGGTTCATAGCGTAATATTTTCTGCAAAGCTCAGTAGAATCTATTGGCACTGTAAACAAATATAGAAATAATATACCTTCAGATTTTAAAGTGGGCACATAATGCTCTGTATACATATATTAAATATACATTCACACGTAGTTAGAGTATGTGGGAAGACGGTGGGGGAGTAGAGCGGGAGATTGTGTGGGTCATAGCTGTATGTTCCTGCAGTAAGTTTGGGTCCCAGATGAGTCGGTCGGTTCCTTGTGTTACTATGACAACCACATTTACTGCAGTCCCAAAATCCCAACACAGCGCACACATACAGGCCAGAATTAAAGGCAAAGACACACACTGCTACGCAATGCAAACAAACATACATATGCAGACAGCTACATTTCACAGGCACACAGGGCTGCAAAAATACAGGTCTACACAATATATAATTTGCAGGGGAACAATTGTATGCTTTAAATATTCGGCGTTGAACTAATGCACAAAAATATTTTACATGTGCAAACCATTCCAAGAATAACGGCATGCGTTAAAATAGATTTGTTTTCTATGGGGAGGATTTTCTCAATAGGTCACTCCACTCAAAACTCACAGTTTAGCTTTTAGTAGATGCCAGACAGTTAAACTGCCTAATAATTTCTTATATCTCAAAGGGACTCCAGTGTTTTTTTTTGAGAGAGAGTATTCGCTTTCTCTTAGTTGAATTTTTAATATATTTTACATTATAGAGACTACAACATGAGCAATGAAAACACCCCAGAGGGGGTAGGCAGCCTAAGTCCCATGGTGGGTTGGAAAATATTCAAGAATTACCGCACTGAGATCTCACAGCTAAAATAAAAGCATAAAAGG
Organism: Rana muscosa; assembly: GCA_029206835.1. Classification (NCBI taxonomy): domain Eukaryota; kingdom Metazoa; phylum Chordata; class Amphibia; order Anura; family Ranidae; genus Rana; species Rana muscosa. The sequence continues at coordinate 241,285,735 of CM055118.1, forward strand.
TTAGTGGTTGGCTAACAGACTCCACTTATAATTAAGGCGGCCATACGTGGATCGAAATTCGTTCAGTTCAGCAGCTACCAGCCAAATTTTGATCCATGTATGGGCAGGCTGGTTGTACAGAATTCGATCTACCGATCAACTTGTGTACAACCAGCCTGTCCGGTTTTTCCTGAACAGTCAATGCCACCAACTATAGCTGGCAACACTGATCAATGTGTTCTGATGGCGGAAACACAATAACACAGGAGGAGTGATTCTCCCATCCACATTGAGTATGTGGATGGGGGAATCTGGTCATTTTCTTTTTCATTCAACCCGCTGGTTGAATCAAAATATTGATTAATGTATGGGCTGCTTTAGACTATCACTTTTAACTGAACAGGCCCAATCTTTGCACTATCCTAGCAATGCTGTATTGCCGGATTCAGAGAAACAAAATATTATTTAACAAATCACACCATTTGTAAAAATCCTTTACTTTTCTGCTTTAAATAAAATAAAATAAAAATCTGTATAGTGATATACAGTACAACTGAAACTATTGCATAATCATTCAAAAATTTCTTGCCAATATTTCCATATAGAAAAATAATAATAATGAAAATAAAACAACACAAGAGGCTCATGTACAATGTAAAGTAAACCACAACATTATATATCTATACATATAGATCTATCTATCTATCTATCTATATATTTATATATATATATATATATATATATATATATATATATATATATATATATATATTTATTTATATCTATCTATCTATCTATATATATATATAATATCTATCTATCTATCTATCTATCTATATATATAATATCTATCTATCTATCTATCTATCTATCTATCTATATATATATATATATATATATATATATATATATATATATATATTATTTAAGATTCTTACGAAAACATAGGCTACCACTGTGTAATATAATGGACCATATTTATCAAAGTTTTAAAAAGCAGGACTGCCTGTGTTGCCTGCAGGGGCCAGTCAGTGTTTACCTTTCTTATTGGAACCTTTAGGCTCCATTCACACCTAGACGTTTGGAGTCGTGGGCGGAATCACTGCGATTTCAGAATCGTGGCAAATTGCAGGACACAATTGCGATGCCATTACTTATTAATGGCACCCTAATTGCGGTGTGATTTTGCCTTGATTGGCGGGCGATAAATCACGATGCAGTCGCTGCAAAATCCCAACGTTGTCCGTTTCAAAAAGGAGCAGGAGTTTGCCATTTTGCTGCGATTGCAGTGCGATTTATCACCCACCAATCGCAGCAAAATTGCATCGTGACTGGGGTGCCATTAACAAGTAATGGCATCACAATCACGTCCCGTGTTTTACAGCGATTTTGGAATCACTGGCAGAATCGTGGCGATTCCACCCACGATTCCAAACGCCTAGGTGTGAATAGAGCCTTAGTTAGACTGGTAAGCTAGGACCATGGGAATTAAGATAAAGTAATTTAAAACAAAACTATCTTCTAAATTACTGGAATCAGGAACACAGACATTAAAGTCTATCTACTAAGGTAGTAGATGATGTTTATTTAGCTTATTGAGTATAGTAACACTGTAAATATCCAATCAAGTGCTTTTTCTCAAACAAATTTGGAAGTTTGAAGTGAATTCATCGTGACCAAGCACTATGCAAAGCAAATCCAAAAGCTAAAACTCTCTAATCTTTTGTAAATCAACCCAAATTTCTCACTTCGCTTTATAAGCAGGGCCTACTGAATACTTTTCCACATAAGGGAACAGTTGCCCTGCAGCACAATTCTCATAAGGGAATCTTAAAAAACAGATTCTCAGGAACATGGAACTTTTTTTAATATGGAAACATATCGGAGCTCTGCTTGGATTTATCATAAATCAGAAGTGACCTATAGTTGTGCCGAGGAAGTAAATGCTTAATCTTTGTTGCTTTATATTTTTCTTTTCAGGTCATTTTACTGTGTTGTATAAGTATGCATATATATATATATGTGTGTGTATATATATATATATATATATATATATATATATATACTTGGTTTCAATTTGAAAACATCGTTTTTTTGTATCCACAGACATACGAGTCATCTTTTACTAAATAGTAGAGAATTTTCTCTTTGCAAAGTGGATGTTCATTTAACTTAAGGAAAGAGGTGAAGCTGCATTAACTTTGATCTTTCAATCACATACAAATAAAAATCCTGATTTGTAATTTTCATTGTACGATTGGGTATTCAGAGTAAAGATAGCTCCCCTTACTAAGCTATACTGTACTTTCTATTAGTAAATGAACATCAGCATTATGCCCTGTACACACGATCGGATTTCCGATGGAATAAAATCCGATGGAATTTTCCGTCGGAATTCCGATGAAGCTGATTTCCATCAGTCTTGCATACACACTGTCAGACTAAATTCCGACCGTCCAAAACGCGGTGACGTAAAACACTACGACGAGCCGAGAAAACGGAAGTTCAATGCTCCCGAGCATGCGTCGACTTGATTCTGAGCATGCGTGGATTTTTCTCCGATGGAGTTCCACACAGACGATTTAAAACATGTTCTATTTTTTTACACCGATGGAAAAAAGTCCGATGGGGCCCACACACAATCATTTTTTCTGATGAAAAAAGTCCATCAGACTTTTTTCATCGGAAAAAACGATCGTGTGTACAGGTCATTAGAGTACAGGTATGTCAATGCAGACATCGTCAATGGATGGCCTTTGTGCTTCAATATTACTTGGACATGTCTGTCTACCAAGGCTTTGGAATCTGATAGACATCCCAATGGCCACCCAACTTAGCACTTATCCATTAGACATATACCAGGAAAACCTGTGACTGCATTTATAAACAAGCCATGTCATCCATGGACTGAGGTATGCAGAACCCACAAGTAAATCAACATTCAGTTGACCACTTTAGGGTTAAAAATATGTTTTGTAATATAGATAGTTTGGGATTTCTGAAAAATATAAATTTGTAAAATTGTGGATCATATGTCCATAATGGTTTTATTATCTAATAAGAGAATACAATACATTTTTTATATTAAACTTTTTGCCGTGGCCCATTTATGTTTAGGGTTGACTACTGGATCCTCTGGTAAGTCTAATGCCGTGTACACACGGCCGGACTTTGCCACGGGCAAAACTCCGTCGGAATTTCCCTCAGAAATTTTTTAAACCTGCTCTCTATCTAAAGTCCGTTGGAAATTCTGACGGGAAAAGTCAGATGGGGCATACACACGGTCAGAATATCCGATGAAAAGCTCCCATCTGACTTTTTCTATCGGAAATTCCGGCGTGTGAACGCGGCATAACTGCAAATTGAATTGTGTTCTGCTACCTGGACTTTTGCCTTTTGTTGGCTACCCTACCTTGGTGGACATAAGACAATGCCCTTCGTGGATTTTGATTAAAACCGTCATGACCAGCCCACATGGCCGGCCCACCTAACAGTGATATTTTAGTTATAGATGGCGCCTGATGAGCTGAATCAACCCCTGGCTTCTTTTTTTTCTTGGATAATCCAACAGAGAGGTCTACCTGTGGTTCACCTGCCATTATTCCCAAATCTTTCCCTGTCCATCTGTGAGTTTTAGGTGTTTTCACCCAACTTTGTGTGTTTCAGCACCTCCTGTTGCATTCTCTATAATATAAATGAGAAAAAATCAGAAAGGAAGTATAGTAGCTTCCCATAATGACCACATCAGGTGTGTAGACCTAGTAACTCAAGCGTAAATATCTCACCATCTGGGTAAGAAATAGTCAGGTGGTTGAACTCTCCAGCAGCTATCAAGCAATGAAAATCAGTTTTGCATGGACTGACCCTTTAACTATAAAACGCTTTCACGCTGAACCAAGTAGTTAAAAAGCTCAATTCCAGGGAGCTGTATTCTCCTGATCTGCGGCTCAATCCCACATTTTCCCACCCGTCAGACAGGAATACCCAAAACCTTTTTATTTTTCATAACCATCCAATGTTTGTTAGGATCATTAAACTAAAACTGACTTTTCACCTGCTCCCATACCATATGCAGCTGCAAATTTTTAAATTAAACTATGAAACCATGCATATATTTACATATATTACAGCATACCCTCTCCATTTAACATGCAAATGTACTCCAATGTTTCAGAACACCTTCTGTCGCTAATTAATTTGCTGAATTATAATTAGACTAATCCTGCATAATTAATAAGCGCAGACTTCTTTTTTAATGTGTTTGAGGTGCTGTACGACTCGGCACGGCTTTCTATAAACTGCTAAATAAGTGTTGGAAAAAGCAGTAAATAAACATGGTGAAGAGGGGTGGGTAGACAAGGACTGGGGGGTCTTTGGCAAGGCGGCACTTATGCATGCGCCTGTTGGGGGCATCAGGGTGTGAATGTACAAAGGACACGGAGCTGGCGGCACAGAAAAGGTATAATTCACCGTGTAGTACAGGGTTTGTAGGAAGTGCCTGCAAAGGATTAGTGAGCCGTATGTTGCATTAGTACGTGTAATTCTATTAAAGTCAGGGGCTATATCAAAGCCTGGTGTACAAGACTGGAGCTCGCTTGTGTGCTCGATGGTGAATGGAGTCATTTTCGTCCCAGGTGCCAGCAGCAGCTGAGTGATCCAGTGAAACGATTAAGCCCCATTAGTGCCGAAGCCACTCAGCGATGGAGTCAGGGCATTGCAAATAGCCAGTGCTTCCAGCCAAAAATACACTGAGAGGATGTGGTTGGCACTGCTACAATCTGTTGGTGTACACACTGAGAATTCTCGCCACTTCATGACTGAATGAATATGCTCGGCAATACATAGCAATGTATTATTTCAGTGATGGCTAATAATGATTTTCCTCACTGCAGGAGTGCCCCATTCCTTTGTGCTACCTAAGGCAGCAATAAAATGCTGGCAGTGAACCCTGGCACCAAGTTCCCTCATGACTCTGGCTGTTTCTGTTGCTATGGAGCCTTGGATTTTGTAGTCCTTGCACTGCTTTCCCACAGTCCATGGGGCCAAGTATCAGCAGAGAAGGCGGAGGAGGAGGTGAGAATATTGTTTCATACAGCCCCAAGAGGGCGCCACCTAAGAGAAGCATCTTACTTTGCCTTAGGGCAGGAACAGACCTAGCGGTGCTGGTGGAAATAAAACCTCAGATGAAAAACTGATCTACACTATATTGTCAAAAGTGTTGGGACGCCTGCCTTTAAACGCACATGAATTTTAATGGCATCCCAGTCTTGATCCGTAGGGTTCAATATTGAGTTGGCCCACCCTTTGCAGCTATAAAAGCTTCAACTCTTCTGGGAAGGCTGTCCACAAGGTTTAGGAGTGTGTCTATGGGAATGTTTGATCATTCTTCCAGAAGCGCATTTGTGAGGTCAGGCACTGATGTTGGACGAGAAGGCCTGGCTCGCAGTCTCCGCTCTAATTCATCCCAAAGGTGTTCTATTGTGTTAAGGTCAGGACTCTGTGCAGGCCAATCAAGTTTCTCCACCCCAAACTCGCTCATCCATGTCTTTATGGACCTTGCTTTGTGCACTGGTCCAAATCATTTGGTGGAGGGGGGATTATGGTGTGGGGTTGTTTCTCAGGGGTTGGGCTTGTCCCCTTAGTTCCAGTGAAGGGAACGCTTAAGGTGTCAGCATATCAAGACATTTTGGACAATTTCATGCTCTCAAATTTGTGGGAATGTTTGGGGATGCCCCCTTCCTGTTGTGACATGACTGCACACCAGTGCACAAAGCAAGGTCCATAAAGAAATGGACGAGCGAGTTTGGGGTGGAGAAACATGACTGGCCTGCACAGAGTCCTGACCTTAACCCGATAGAACACCTTTGGAATGAATTAGAGTGGAGACTGCGAGCCAGGTCTTCTCATCCAACATCAGTGCCTGACCTCACAAATGTGCTTCTGGAAGAATGGTCAAACATTCCCATAGACACACTCCTAAACCTTGTGGACAGCCTTCCCAGAAGAGTTAAAGCTGTTATAGCTGCAAAGGGTGGGCCAACTCAATATTGAATCCTACGGATGAAGACTGGGACGCAATTAAAGTTCATATGTGTGTAAAGGCAGGTGTCCTAATACTTTTGACAATATAGTGTAGTTGCAGATTTAAAGAACTTTTACTTTTTTAGGTTTATTTATAAAAAAAATGACTGTGCGAATGTCCCAGCATTCACGCAGCTGTCACGCATATTCCCCGTTATTTGTCTAATATGTTTATTCTCTATGATTGTCAGCTCTATCCTGTAGCTACGATATGCAATTTTCCTTACATATCACAGTGGCTAAGTGGTTAGCACTTCCACCTAGCAGCATTAGGATCTTTGGTTCGAATCCCAACCACGGCACTACCTGCCTGGAGTTTGCATATTCTTCCTGTGCCTGTGTGGGTTTCCTTCCACACTCCAAAAGACATGCTGGTTGGTTAATTGGCTTCTGACTAAATTGGCCCTAGTATGTGTATGAATGTGAGTTAGGGACTTTAGATTGTAAGCTCCTTGAGGGCAGGGACTGATGTGAATATACAATATATATGTAAATTGACGGTGCTATATAAGTACTAGACATGCGCAATCAATTTTGTAACGAAACAAAATCCGGACAAATTTTTCATCATTCGGATGCATCCGAATGTCCAAAAAATAATAATAACGAATTTCAACTAATACGAAAGAAATTATAGCGAAAATAACGAATGAATTCAGCATGATTCGTTAAAGGTCTAATGAAACAAAAGGTCAACTCGGAGTAAAACTTACAGTCCAATCAGCTGATTCATTTTGTGTTGGATTACTGGCAAAGTGCATTCCTGAGAACTGAGTGAGAAGTGTGTAGTATTGTATTTGAGCATAGAAGAAGAGATATTGTCACTGTGTGTGTTACTGGATTCAATAAACAAACGACTTTCCGAACTACGAATTGTTATCACGAATATATATACATACATAAATAACGAATTATCCGAAAACTAAACGATTCGTTATAACGAATATCTATACTATACAGAAATAACAAATGACCTGAAAACTAATTAACGTTACATAACGAATATAACAGAACGAAATTATGTATTTTACTAATGAAAACAAAACAAGGTTTTCCATCGTGCACAAGTCTAATAAGTACCTGTATTAAATTAATACCTCAATCAGGAAAATACCACATTATGGCCACAAGATGGAGCCCACTATATTTGGAAATAAACACATTTGATTTCTTTTTATAGAGAGAACCATAACTGTTACAGAGGAATCACTTCCAGATAAGCTATTGCCTACAATTGTGGGAGATTGAGTACACACATTGATGATGTGCCTATGAAGGCTTCTGGTAACCCCAGAAAAAAATCAAGGAAATTGAAGCTTCAGGAAAGCTTTTCATAGGTTGCTATTTCCCGTTACATTATCATGAAACTGGTCAGAAGAAAAGGGCATGCTCATAAAGCTAAACTCCGGGCACAAAAAGTTTCATATAAATATATTACTCATTAGCCACAAAGGATAGAAAACCTACTTTGTGTGCACCAAATGAATTGGCAAACCCAGATATTACCTTATAAAATTTGTGGTGACATTATCACTATGCTGCATATAGCCAGTGCAAGGAGCAGAGCTGTGGCAGGGACCCAGTTGATCCTTCCACTAAAGGCTGCACTAAGGGGTGGATACAAGACCAGTCACCCTGCATAAGGAGAGAGAGCAGTGGTGACTGGTCTCTATTATAGGAAACTTCTGTGCAGAGGCAAAGTTTCCCGCTGGATTACTACACAAATCTTGAAGAATATTTGCTTATCTCAGAGATCCACTTTAATTCGGGTACTTGTTATGCAAATTTGAGTTGCCTTAAATTGTACTTGTCAGTAGGGATGAGCTTTTTGTTCGAGTCGAACTCATGTTAGACTCGAACATTAGCTGTTCGCCCGTTCGGCGAACAGCGAACAATTTGGGGTGTTCTTCGCGGCAAATTCGAAAAGCCGCGGAACACCCTTTAAAAGTCTATGGGAGAAATCTAAAGTGCTAATTTTAAAGGTTAATATGCAAGTTATTGTCATAAAAAGTGTTTGGGGACCCGGGTCCTGCCCCAGGGGACATCAATGCAAAAAAAAGTTTTAAAAAGTGCAGCCCTTCAGGTCTGATATGGATTTTAAGGGGAACTCCACGCCAAATGTAAAAAAAAAATGGCGTGGAGTTCCCCCCAAAAATCCATACCAGACCCTTTATCCGAGCACGCAACCTGGCAGGCCGCAGGAAAAGAGGGGGGGACGAGAGAGCGCCCCCCCCCTCTCCTGAACCGTACCAGGCCACATGCCCTCAACATGGGGAGGATGCTTTGGGGGTCTGTGACCCCTCAAAGCACCATGACCCCATGTTGATGGGGACAAGGGCCTCATCCCCACAACCCTTGCCCAGTGGTTGTGGGGGTCTGCGGACGGGGGGCTTATCAGAATCTGGAAGACCCCTTTAACAAAGGGGACCCCCAGATTCCACCCCCCCATGTGAATTGGTAACTGGGTACATTGTACCCCTACCATTTCACAAAAGAAAGTGTCCAAAAATTAAAAAATAAAAAATAAAAAAAGCCATTCCAGCGTTGTAATGCAGTCTGTCCAGCGACGATCCATGAGGTCCCGTGACGCGTTAGAGGGGGCGGGACGGGTAACCCCGCCCCCTCTAATGCGTCATGGGGGTTTCCGACCTCGGTTATAAAAGAACTGTCAACACTGCTTGCGCGTCATTAGCCGGGAGGCTCCGGTGCAGGGAAGATGTGCGTTGTTCATCGCTGGAGACTCGCCGCATCGCTGGAGAATGATTCATGGATCGTCGCTGGACAGACTGCATTACAACGCTGGAATGGCTTTTTTTATGTATTTTTTTTAATAAAGGACATTTCACAATGGCGTCTGTGTGGTTTTTAAAAAAATTTACACTTTCTTTTGTGAAATGGTAGGGGTACAATGTACCCCGTTACCAATTCACATGGGGGGGTGTAATCTGGGGGTCCCCTTTGTTAAAGGGGGCTTCCAGATTCTGATAAGCCCCCCGCCCACAGACCCCCACAACCACCGGGCAAGGGTTGTGGGGATGAGGCCCTTTTCCCCATCAACATGGGGACATGGTGCTTTGAGGGATCACAGACCCCCAAAGCATCCTCCCTATGTTGAGGGCATGTGGCCTGGTACGGTTCAGGAGAGGGGGGGCGCTCTCTCGTCACTCCCTCTTTTCCTGCGGCCTGCCAGGTTGCGTGCTCGGATAAAGGGTCTGGTATGGATTTTTGGGGGGAACTCCACACCATTTTTTTTTTAATTTGGCGTGGAGTTCCCCTTAAAATCCATACCAGACCTGAAGGGCCTAGTATGGATATTTGGGGGGAACCCCACGTTATTTTATTTTTTTAATTTGACGCAGGGTTCCCCTTTATATCCATACCAGACCTGAAGGGCCTGGTAATTGAATTTGGGGGGACCCCCACGCATTTTTTTTTTATCAATGACTGTTCTCTGTATTGCCGGGAGCCAACAATTCATTATAGCCGCGAGTGCTTTTAAATTACTTTTTTTCCTTCAGAAATGACACTTTGTGCAGGGACAGTTCTAAGCATGGGAAACAAGCGCTACTTTACAGGCATACTATACACACCCCCCAGGTATGAAATTTAAAGGAATATCTCACTTTTATTGTTTTACTTTAAGCATTATTAAAATCACTGCTCCCGAAAAAACTGCAGTTTTTAAAACTTTTTTTTGCATTGATACATGTCCCCTGGGGCAGGACCCCGGTCCCCAAACAGTTTTTATGACAATAACTTGCATATAAGCCTTTAAAATTTGCACTTTAGATTTTTCATGTTCGAGTCCCATAGACTTTAACGGTGTTCGGATGTTCGAACAAATTTATTGCCTGTTCGCATGTTCTGATGCGAATCGAACTGGGGGTTGTTCGGCTCATCCCTACTTGTCAGTAGTATGTATGAGTATTATACAGTATTATACAGTTATAACATATAACTGTATACATACTGTATGTATATGTTCTTCAGGATTTTAATGTTGAATAGCTGAGATCTGAAAATGGTGGAGCCCACATAAAGGCCATACAAACTCTTATGCCGTGTACACATGATCGGAATTTCCGTCGGAAAAACCTTGTACGGTTTTTCCGACGGAATGCCGTTCAAGCTTGGTTTGCCTACACACGCTCACACAAAAGTTCTCGGAACTTTCGACCGTCAAGAACGCGGAGACGTACAACACTACGACGAGCCGAAAAAATTAAGTTCAATGCTTCCAAGCATGCGTCAAATTGTTTCCAAGCATGCGTAGGAATTTTGCGCGTCGGAATTGCTCCAGACGATCAGAATTTCAGATAGGAACTTTTTCCGTCGGAAAAATAGAGAACTTGCTCTCAATCTTTTGTTGGCGGAAATTCCGACAGCAAAAGTCTGATGGAGCATACACACGGTCGGAATTTCTGACGAAAAGCTCACATCAGACTTTTCTTGTCGGAAATTTTGACCGTGTGTACGCGCCATTAGACTGTAAGCTCTAATGAGCAGGGCCCTCTGATCCCTCCTGTATTGAATTGTACTTTAACTACACTGTCTATCCTCATGTTGTAAAGCGCTGCACAAACTGTTGGTGCTATATAAATCCTGCATAGTATTAATGATAATAATAATACAAACAATGTGGTAATGAGCTTTTAATAATCACTGGCAGCTCACTAGGTGCTAAGGGATTTAACCTGTCCATAGTTCCATAATATCAGTCAACAAAAAAGCTGGGGACACTTTACATTCATGCCTTGATAATCCCATGTGTTATAGTCATCGTGGATTCAACACTAAACGTTTTCAGGCACAATTAGCTCAGGTGCTTCAGCATGCATTAAGCCACCAAGAGGTCATGATGATATACCATGAGGCAGATTGCATTTATCAGCCTTTTTTTACCCTTTTAACATGAAGGAACTCTTGAAATAACTATCAGGTCTCAGGGAACCCCTGCTAAAAAGGATATCTACAGCTCACAAGACATTAGTTTGAACTAGGGTTGCACCGATACTGGTTTTTAACGGTGAGTAATGCCCCGTACACACGATCGGACCTTTTTCCAATCAAACTCCCATTGGAATTCCGACGGAATTTCATCGGAAAAAAATAGAACAGGTTCTATTTGAAAATTTAGATGGAATTCATCGGAATTTCTCCGGTGGGGCCCACACACGGTCGGAATTTCCGATGAAATAACCCCAATGGACTCCGTCTGACTTATTTCATCGGGAATTCCTATTGTGTGTACGTGGCATAAGAGTACCGAGACCTTGGCGGTGCGATTGGAGCCCATACAAAATGAATGGGCTCCAATCGCACTGCAAAGAATTGCATGCAATTTGAACAGGAATGCAATGCAATACCTGTCTAAATCGCATGCGTTTTCCCACAAGGCTCCTGTGTGAACCCAGGCTGAAATCACTATGACAAGCCTGGGCTAATACAGGAACGGTGGGGGAAACGGCAGGTGATCCTTTGTAGTGCGGTATCGGTGCAACCCTAGTTTGAACAGTAAGTTCTAGATAAAAGCATGAAGGAAAGAATAAAGAATGTGATGCACTTAGCCTATTTGACATCAAAAGTTGCTCCGTACGACGGCAGTAAAAATTGTAGTGCTTCCTCACATTCAGTGAGTTCATTGCAAAAGTACACCCCTTACATTGATAGTCAGTGGAGAAGTTTCCCTTTATAGTGGTGGTGTGTGAAGGGCCCTTGTACAGTACACTGGTGGTCATTTGGAGGAATGCTCTTTCCATTGGTGGTCCGTGGGTGGAATGCCTACACCTTACAGATACCTGAAAACGTCCCTGATGTCAGTGATAGCCTTTCTGAAAGGCATACATTGTTCATGGCTCCAAGAACCCCTAGCAATCTCTGGAGGAACCCAAGGATTTCATGGAACCTTGGTGGAGAAAGCCTGGTGTAGATAATAAGATCCACTGCTTATATTGCTACCGCAACTGGAAGGATAGGGTAGCTAGCTGGTAGAGCTGGGCGATTTTCTTTATAAAAAAATCTGCAATTTTTTTATAAAAAACTTGATTTTACGATTCAAATCAAGTTTTTTTTTTGATGGACACCGCGCCGGTCCGGAGGAGCTGCGGGCAGGAGTTTTTAGGCGAGGCTGCGGCTTTGGCCTAGTCTGCAGCGTCCGGCCTTGCGGCCTTTTCCCAGGATCGCGGCGAGCTGTGGGCAGGATTTTTTAGGCGAGTCAACGGCTTCTGTCTAGTCCGCGGCGTCTGGCCTCGCGGCCTTTTCCCAGGATTACGGAGGAGCTGTGGGCAGGATTTTTTAGGCGAGTCAGTTGCTTCGTCCTAGTCCGCGGCGTCTGGCCTTGCGGCCTTTTCCCAGGATCGCGGCGAGCTGTGGGCAGGATTTTTTAGGCGAGTCAGCGGCTTCATCCTAGTCCGCGGCATCTGGCCTCGCGGCCTTTTCCCAGGATCGCGGCGAGCTGCGGGCAGGATTTTTTAGGCGTGGCCGCGGCTTCGGCCTAGTCCGCGGCGTCCGGCCTCGCGCCCCTTCTTAGCGCCTGTCTTGGGGAAAAAAAATCGAAAAAATAGATTTTTGGATAATATGAATCGATTTGACCTAACAAGCTCTACTAGCTGGTAGGGTAGCTTGTAGGGTTATACTATGCTCATTCATTTAAAACTACAGATAGAGGTACTTTTGTGTATCAAACGATAAAATAAATTATAAGGGCATTCTATTAGCTAGGTCAGTGTTTCTCAACTCCAGCCCTCAAGGCACCCCAACAGGTCATGTTTTCAGGATTTCCCACAGATGAAACGGCTGTGGTAATTACTAAGGCAGTGAAACTGATCAAATCACCTGTGCAAAATAATAGAAAGCCTGAAAACATGACCTGTTGGGGCACCTTGAGGACTGGAGTTGAGAAACACTGAGCTAGGTATCAGTAACATAACCCCAAGTCTTATGTTGCTGAAAATATCCATAGAACAGTGCCATTCTGTGGTCAAACTGACATGACAAAGGCTAGGATCTATACATCATCTACGATTATGGATTCATGGTCACTGACCAGCATGCAAGGAATAGCGCCACCACTCTAGTTTTCTGTGAAGTTTGGCAGGAATCAGCATAAGGCAGCGGATACAGTGCAATAGGGACAAGTGCTCTCGCCTTACGAAAAATGTCTTCTATAAAGTGTGATATCACCTCTCTCCAGCTGTTCTATATCCCTTAGTATCATATAGCTCTTTTAATTAGTCAGTTATGTGTGTGCACACAGCTGTATCACTATCTTAATATCACAAAATTAATGTGCCTGCATTACTGGATGACAGTGGGTAAGAATAATATTTAAAGACACATTTCAGCACAAGCTCTAACAAAATAAAGCAAAATGTGTTGTTAAAAGCATGTGGAAATCTAAAAAAAAATGTATGACCTGTAATAAAAGTAAGAATAATATTGGTAATAAAACAAAGCACAAAGTATAGCAAAACAGATTTAAAATTCCCTTAGGAAAAATAAAATAGAAAAAAGAATGATCAGTTTTCTTACGCATGCTTCCTAGAATTTAGAAAAACTAAAATAACTTTTATACTTGTACATGAAAATTTTTTGATATCTTGAAAAATTCCAGATGTTTACCATGACTTGTACATATGCTATACACATCAGTGCAAGCTTTTGTTTTCTTATCAGAACATGCCCCACTTCAGTGGGATTACTGGGAATGGGTGTTCTGTGCATAAGAATTAAGCATCACTGGGAGCTCTTCAGCGGATAATTATTTTTAAGTTTAATACTACCTTAGAATATTGAAAGCCCATCAACTTTTGGTTAAAGATTATTTAAAGCCCAACTTTTGGTTAAAATTCAAAAAGTTCGTTGCCCAGCATGTTACATTAAAAAATGCATTTTTTGCAGCAATACTCACCTTCTCACTAAGGCTGTTCCCACAGACTCCCTGCTCCCGGGCCCAGCGTTGCTCCTTTACCAGGTTGAATGATGCCAAGCATCATTTAACTCATTTCCAGTGATGGCCCGTCCATCACAGGCGCACGGGCGCCACCTCCTTATCTATGCCCCCTAATCCACATGCAGGGTGCCAGGCACATGGATTTCAATGGGGGTTTTTTTTTTTTGGAAGCACGTGGCTTTAAAAAAGGGTGGGTTCAGGGCGCAGAGCACTGCACTCCGAGCTCACCCAGTTGTGTGACAATAGCGAATAAATATTCACTATTGCCCCACTGATCCTCCTCCCGGCCAATAAGAAAGTGGGTCCTGAGATCCATCATGCGATTGGCTGAAAGGACAGGCAATCCTATTGGACGCCTAGGAGGAGGAGGGAGGAGACACACGGCAGAAGCCGTCAGCACATGGATCAGAGGAGGAGACGCGATAGAAACCGTCGCCCATCGCCAGTAGGAGCGCTGCTCGCCCGTAACCTAGAAGGGGTAAGTGCGGGGCTGGATGACCAACTGACATATTTATATGTATACAGTATACTGTATATATATATATATATACAGTCAGGTCCCTAAATATTGGGACATCAACACAATTCCAATCTTTTTGGCTCTGTACACCACCACAATGGATTTGAAATGAAACAAACAAGATGTGCTTTAACTGCAGACTTTAAGCTTTAATTTGAGGGTATTTACATCCAAATCAGGTGAACGGTGTAGGAATTACAACAGTTTGTATATGTGCCTCACACTTTTTAAGGGACCAAAAGTAATGGGACAGATTAACAATCATCAATCAACCGTTCACTTTTTAATATTTGGTTGCAAATCCTTTGCAGTCAATTACAGCCTGAAGTCTAGAATGCATAGACATCACCAGACGCTGGGTTTCATCCCTGGTGATGCTCTGCCAGGCCTCTACTGCAACTGTCTTCAGTTCCTGCTTGTTCTTGGGGCATTTTCACTTCAGTTTTGTCTTCAGCAAGTGAAATACATGCTCAATCGGATTCAGGTCAGGTGATTGACTTGGCCATTGCATAAAATTCCACTTCTTTCCCTTAAAAAACTCTTTGGTTGCTTTCGCAGTATGCTTCGGGTCATTGTCCATCTGCACTGTGAAGCGCCATCCAATGAGTTCTGAAGCATTTGGCTGAATATGAGCAGATAATATTGGAACACTTCAGAATTCATCCTGCTGCTTTTGTCAGCAGTCACATCACCAATAAATACAAGAGAACCAGTTCCATTGGCAGCCATACATGCCCACGCCATGACAGTACCACCACCATGCTTCACTGATGGGGTGGTATGCTTTGGATCATGAGCAGTTCCTTTCCTTCTCCATACTCTTCTCTTCCTATCACTCTGGTACAAGTTGATCTTGGTCTCATCTGTCCATAGGATGTTGTTCAGAACTGTGAAGGCTTTTTTAGATGTTGTTTGGCAAACTCTAATCTGGCCTTCCTGTTTTTGAGGCTCTCCAATGGTTTACATCTTGTGGTGAACCCTCTGTATTCACTCTGGTGAAGTCTTTTCTTGATTGTTGACTTCGACACACATACACCTACCTCCTGGAGAGTGTTCTTGATTTGGCCAACTGTTGTGAAGGGTGTTTTCTTCCCCAGGGAAAGAATTCTTAGGTCATCCACCACAGTTGTTTTCCGTGGTCTTCCGGGTCTTTTGATGTTGCTGAGCTCACTGGTGCATTCTTTCTTTTTAAGGATGTTCCAAACAGTTGATTTGGCCACACCTAATGTTTTTGCTATCTCTCTGATGGGTTTGTTTTGTTTTTTCAGCCCAATGGTGGCTTGCTTCACTGATAGTGACAGCTCTTTGGATCTCATATTGAGAGTTGACAGCAACAGATTCCAAATGCAAATAGCGCACTTGAAATTAACTGTGGACCTTTTATCTGCTCCTTGTAAATGGGATAATGAGGGAATAAAACACACCTGGCCATGGAACAGCTGAGCAGCCAATTGTCCCATTACTTTTGGTCCCTTAAAAAGTGGGAAGGCACATATACAAACTGTTGTAATTTCTACACCGTTCACCTGATTTGTATGTAAATACCCTCAAATTAAAGCTGACAGTCTGCAGTTAAAGCACATCTTGTTCGTTTCATTTCAAATCAATTGTGGTGGTGTATAGAGCCAAAAAGATTAGAATTGTGTCAGTGTCCCAATATTTATGGACCTGACTGTACATACATACATACACATAGAGATAACCATGTGCTGACTCTACTTCCTCCTTCTTTGCAGGTCTCCACAATGGTTGCACTTTACAGCTCCTTCTCTCACTGCGAGTCCATCAGTAGTTTTTTGACTGACTTCTTGAAAACAATGTTCTACCTATGTGGCTGATATCTTGTCTCAATAGTTGGTAAATGAAAACTATTACCAGTTTGGCTCATTTTTATTTTAATTTAGCACCCTCTTAGGTATGTGCTAGAGAAAGCATAGTTTTGGGTTTCCCTGCATACCAGGGAGACTATTAGGTAAATTTAGATGTATTCTGCCCACCAGGGAGCAGTGATCAATTGAAAGGGTCTGCTCAGTGTGCTCAGATGCTGCTCATGTTGTCTGTCTGTTTCACACTGATCCAATTGGACTAAGCATATAGGACAGTGGGAGGAACCCTGACAAATGGGAGCATAGGTGTAGTTACAGCCCTGGCCATTGGCAAAGGAATATGCCTCAAGGCATGCTGGGTGACTGTATATATGCCTAGGGCACATGTGCTCGGGTCTTCAGGTGAAGAGCAGGGTCTTGGAAAGAGGGGGCTGCTGCCCTTCTGTACAGGCAGCCATGCGGCCTCAGGTAGTCAACCTGAGGGCAGGAGCTGCAGAAGGTACAACACAGATGTCCTGCAGAGCTGACTAGAAGGGAGATGCGTCTAGGCTGATCTTTTCCTGGCTACTGCGAGTGCAGATCTGCGTCTAGGGGCCTGTTCTGTGAGGGCCATCCCTTCCGCTTAGTGAAGTCAGTGGATGGGTGTCAGCCAAAGGGAATACTAGAGAGTGTCCTGAAGAAGAGTGGTGAATTAAGTCTGCAGCCAAAGCAAGAAAATAACTTATTCTCCCACACAGCTATAGTGTGGTCCAGCAGGGAATCTGCTATTCAATTCAATTTAATGGGGTCAAGTGAGAGTTGTCCTTGTCTGTGCATAGTTCAAGTTAGAGTATCCCACTAATCCCTTCTCCTATTCCAATAAACTCCAAAAAAACAAATACCCTAGACTGATCCTTGGATAACAAGCGGAAGAGTGTGTGAGTGATAGTGTAAAAATACCCAAGTGTCTGGCTGCAGGATATTCAGAGGGAGGCCCAGGGAAGACTATACTCAGCAGGGGGCAATGCTACATTTGGGGTCTCGTCCGGGATTATCCCCTGATTCATCACAGTGGTTGCCAATGGCAACGGCTGAATAAAGTACCAAGAAACGCCATGTCTTACGGTGCAGATCGCGGGAGTGTGGTTGAAGAAAGGTTGTGTTGTACTATGAAGTAAAATGTCTGCGTTACAGTCACCAATGCAAATATACTTTCAAGTTATGGCCAAGAAAGAGTTAACCCAGGACGCAGGAATCGGCACATCAGGGGTTGTGACAGTGAACCTGCTATAGAAGAAAATGTCTGCTACATTAAAACTAAGGTTTAATATATATTTTTATTACAATTTATATAAAATATTAGTTTTTTTTAAATAAACATTTATTCCAGAGCACATCAATGAAAAAGAGAGAACAAAGCTGGAGCACTCAGAATCTGGTGCAGCTGTGCATGATAGTTAATCAGGTTATAATTTCAGCTTGTTCAAGTTGTGCTTTGACAATAAAACCTGGAAGCTGATGGGTTTTTTATGCAGGGCTGCACCAGATTTTGCACCCTCCAGTTTTAGTAAATAACCCCTTGTCTGTCTCAATGAGAAATCCTACAAAAATTTCTGAAAACAGCACTAGGGAAGGGCAAGAGGGGTCCGCAGTCACTCTAACTTTTTCATTCAGTGTTTGTACATTTCTGCTTGAGCTGTGGAGCTCTGTAAACAATGGCCGGAATAAGAATAGTATACTTGTATGCAGCACTGCAATACTTACCATTAATTATACCTTCAAGAGACAATACTGCACTATTGGAGTCTTTGTTCCTTTGCATATGTGCACTTCCTGGTATTGGGGATATCTGATCTGGTCTGACCATCGCCCAGTGTATGTGGAGGCTTCTGGTGGGAGACGCTCAGGACATCTAGACATCCTTTATGGGATCCCTGATCCAACAAGCACTTTGTAAACCTCCCAAAATAAGGGTGGTCGCTGGCTTTCCGGTAAGCCTTTTACCTCACTGTGGTGACGGGTATCACATGGTCAAGTATTTGATCCAGGCTCCATTTCTCACGTGGGATCTCTTTTATTAAATTTCAGCCATTAATGAACTTTTTCACATTCACACTGTTGAATGATTTATTATTTGGCACTTTATATGTTATTGCACTTTAAAATATAATGTGTGTATTTATGTATTATGTTGGTCACATATGAAACTTTTATTGTATAGTAGTTACAGCTACTTTTGCACATTGGCACTTTACAGTTATCATATGCTCTATTCACATATGCATTATTTTAAATTAAATTTTTAGCGCTGCACTTTATATTTTCACATTTGATTTAATGCCCAATATCTGGGTAATAGTGCTCAGCTGCTGTTTTTGTTTAATTTTTACTAAGCGTGGATATTACTTTACACTTATACGAAAAAGTTTTGCCTTTAGAAAAACGTTAAATGTATGAGATGAAAAGCCAGCACACTATAAGGTGGCCATGAAAAGAGTCACAAACTATAACTGGAAACTCATCATGGAGATATAAGAAATTGATGGATTGCTTATATGACTGCTCTATAATTAAAAATTCAGCTTTGGGTGGACTGGCACTTTGATATTTTTTTTGTGTGCCTAATTATCATGTTCAATCACCAGTTCACCCAAAAATAATATTTTACTTATAGGTGGAGCGAGATGGATTGATCCATAGAATTAGAACATCATTTATTGAGGTTTTGTTCAACCCACTTTGTTACTTACAGAGATAAAATGACATAGCAATGCGTCTGAATAAATATCAACTCTGGTTTCCATGTCCATACCCCCCACACACTTATTCTGTGGCCCCCTCTCACCTAGAGGTCTTCTCAACAGTAAGGTATGCATTTTATTTTTTAATTACTTACATTATAACCATGGATTGGTCATGTGACACACTGAATGTATGGTTTGTCCTTGTCATTCAACCCAGAAGACTGCCTGAGGACATCTTGTGGCCATAACAAATAACTGCTGAGGACAGCGTTGGAGAGGAGGTGAGGATGGCGCTTCCTATATTTGGCTGCTGGATGAATTTTTGTTTTCATTTTAAAAATTAAGGTTTGAGAAGGATGATGTTACTGTGAGGTCACTTATAGTAATGCTCCAGCACTGCCCTGTGCTACCTGTTGAAGTTTCGAAAGGATATGGGAGCACCACACCAGCTTCTACAGACTTGTACAGACTGCACTCTCCCTTCATCAGGGCTAAAAACTAGACTAGACATTAGCCCTAACGATGGGTGAGTACTGAGCCACCGAAACGCGTTGGTTGTTACAAAATAAAAAATCTTTTTTTGTACAAGCTGGTGTTTCAAAACTTCAACAAACTCATCTGGGGGTCCAGTAAAACCCCACAGTTGCTTTTGAGCAGTCTCTAGAACCACAAACCCTCCATCCATTTAAAGCACATCCGCACAAGGTTTAGCGCTCCTACATCACACAGATTGCTGTACTACCTGTTGAAACAATTACAAACCAATTCAAACCAACTATGTCAAAAAGAAGCAATATTATCTAACCAATTCAAACCAACTATGTCAAAAAGAAGCAATATTATCTAACACAAGTAAAGCTTATTTTGAATGATTTTGGTTGCTGACTCAGGTTGTTTAGTTAAAGAATATTTTCAAACATCCTCTACTTTATAAAACAAAACCGGTCGGTCAAATTTAATGGAAAATACAAATAAAACCCCTCCAAGTTAATGTTCGATTTGTTAAATGTCCTACATGGGAAATGTAATGTAATGAAACAAATCCAAGTATCTGTTTAAATCTCAATATTTCCAAGGTAAATGTATGATTTTATTGCGGTAATTAGAGGCATCCAGCTCATATTTCCATGAAATATCGACTCTCCCACCCAACCTGACTCAAGCCAAAACACTGGAGATGGTGATAAATAAATCACTCGCTCAACGCTTTCGAACAAGAGGGGAAAAAGAAAAAAAAAAGATAAAAACAAATCAAATTTGTCTGCGGCCTAACTGCGCAAAGTCGTTGCTTCCAATTTAAAGAAGCTCAATAGAGTCTGACGCCAGCGAGTAGCACTTAATAAGCAGTGATGGATGGTGAAGCGAAATATGTTCTCTTCGCTCGTGTTACCAGCCGCGCTGAGCAGCCAGAGGGAAATCTCACTTCATGCCTCCCTTACTGACATGCGTGTCTCAGGGGGAGTCTGCCATCTTTAATTCATAGCGTCCTCCCTCCCCCCCTTCTGGGCAACACAAACATACAACTTCCCATCAGTTTATAGACACAAGATTTGCTTTTCCAAAAATCAATGCACTGATTTTTAATTCTGTTTTGTCTTTTTTTTCTTCTTTACCAAGGTGCCAGGTGTAAGACCCGGTGCCGGACTCACACAGTAAGGAATCAGCCAGCTATATGGGCCTAGAGGTAGGCCTCAGTTTGGTGGATACAGGTAAAATGGCTGAGTATTTCCTAGGGTCATTCAATTACTAGTAAGGTAGTATTCTTTCCTTGGTTCACTCACAAAAGTGATTTATTTCTCTCTTTCTAAATATATATATGGCTTCTATCTACGGTATCTATCTTTATTTTTTCTTTATAGTTTAAAAATGCAAAAAATTATATATATTGATTGTCTATCTATCTATCTATCTATCTATCTATCTATCTATCCGTCTACTATCTACTGTTCTAACTATCTATCTAATTATTTATTCAGCATTTCTAAAAAAAAATAAAAAATCCATGTATTATCTATCTATCTATCTATCTATCTATCTATCTATCTATCTATCTATCTATCTATCTATCTATCTATCTATCTATCTCTATCTATCTATCTATCCCTATCTATCTATCTATCTATCTATCTATCTATCTATCTATCTATCTATTTATCTATCTATCTATCTATCTATCTATCTATTTATCTATCTATCTATTTATCCCTATCTATCTATCTATCTATCTATCTATTTATCTCTATCTATCTATCTATCTATCTTTAATTTTCCTTTATAGTCAAAAAGTTATATAAAATGATTGTCTATCTATCTATCTATCTATTTAAATTTTTTCTTTATAGTCAAAAAGTTATATATAATGATTAGCTATCTATCTATCTATCTATCTATCTATCTATCTATCTATCTATCTTAATTATTTTTATATTATAATCAAAAAAGTTATATACAGTGGAACCTCGGATTGCGAGTAACGCGGTTAACGAGCGTTTCGCAATACGTGCACTGTATCTTTAAAAATCGTAACTCGGTTTGCGAGTGTTGTCTCGCAAAACGATCATGATTCAGGCCAAAGCGGTGTGCAGTACCGCGTTTGGCCTGAGATGGGGTGGGGCACCGGAGCCGAACCGAGCCGAACATCGTCGATCAGCGCCGATAGACGCCGTTCGGAAATGCACGGAAAGGCCCGAGGACAGCTCTGCTGACCTCGGCAAATCTCTGGAACAAAGTCTTTCTGAGGTTTTCTGAGGTCAGCCGAGGTGTCCTCAGGCCTTTTCGGCCGTTTCCAAGGCTATCCGGCGCCCCCCGCCTCTGGCCGCATGCGGTGTTGCATGCCATTGAAGTCAATGCGGAACAAATTATTTTCGTTTCCATTGACTTCAATGGGGAAACTCGCTTTGATATGTGATAATGCAAGTACTTTGGATTGCGAGCATTCTCCTGGAATGGATTATGCTCGTAATCCGAGGTTCCACTGTATACTGATTATCTATCTATCTATCTATCTGTCCTTATTTTTACATTATAGTCAAAAAGCTATATAAAATGATTATCTATTTATCTATTTATCTTAATTATTTTTATTTTATAATCAAAAAGTTATATATACTGATTATCTATCTATTTATCTATCTATCTATCTATCTATCTATCTTAACTTTGACTTTTTGCACTTTTATTTGATCTATCCCTATCTATTTTGTTTACCTTAATTGTCAGTGACTGTTATCTAATAGACTGTTATCTAATATTTATGCTGATTTCATCTATCTATCTATCTATCTATCTATCTATCTATCTATCTATCTATCTATCTATAGATATGAACTGCAAAAAGCCCCTATGGGACTGACATTTAGTGGCCTAAGGTTTGAACCTTATGTTGGTCACCAATGAGTTCATTTTTCAACGCAATTAACTGAATTAGCTGGATTCCTAACAATTACCACCAAACATCTAAAGTAATATGTGCGCTAGTTTTAAATAACCCAACACACTGGAAAATTGCTGTCATTGAGCCTGAGGTCACTGAAACTATTACAGTTCATCACCTAAACGATTCTTGTCCTATACAGGGGTTAGAAATAAAAATTTAGACAAAAAATAAAACCTGTTCAATAATGTTGCTGTAAAATGATGAGGAATTGACAGGTGAATGGTACTTTTCACAGCAGAAGATGCTTACCTAGTGTGACAGTAAGAGAAATATTTTCTGTAGTCACCCAATGTAAACATCCTGCAGTGGGAAGGTCACTCCAACCTCCTCCTGTACTTCCCAGGAGACCCCCCTGTTTACATTGGCATCCCCCAGGACTTGAAGGAACAAGCTGAGCAGATGTCTAGGGAGGGGAAGACGCCACTGACTGTTGTAGGGGGGGGGGAGGGAGAGGAGCTGAGGTTTGGAAGAGTTGGAACAATAAGGATGAACATAGATCTGCGCGTGGGGCTGTCACACCCATTGTCCAGTTCTTTGTCCCCTTGTCAGAGGGCGGGGAACGACTGTCAGCAGTTTTCTATGTGGGATAGAGAATGCTTCTGCCTGTCCTTAACAGAGTAAAACAGTCACTGGTTATGTCACCTACTTGACCCGAGCCTTACATTACCCCTACCACCTGCAGGATCTTTAATTTATGCATCTTCACACTCTATGGTGAATCTATGGTTAGTGCAGTATAGTTTAAAAACATCTACAGTACATGGATTCCAAAATGGTGCAGAAAAACACAGAGGGAACTGGCCATGCATTTAAAAATGACCACACCACTTTCTCCAGCTTAGAACTGCACAATGGTGGCTATTGTCTCGCTGAGGCCAGCACTGGTGTTATTTGGTGACTTTCCTCCATTGCATGGGCAATATATTTTCTTGGTCATCTAGTAGGTGGGTTATAAGGAATATCAAAGCACAAAATGATACATAGTTCCTAACGATGCCTCATTTGGAACCAATTTTTTTTGTCCCTCTTTCCTCCTCAGTTGTTCTTCTTTGTGTGTCTGATGTACAGACCTCTATAGAAATGGACCATTTAACCTGTTCATAGTACACCGAACCTTCCATTCACCCTCTACAATTATTGCAATTATTATGTCATGTAACTAAGGGCATGGCAGGGTGTGCCCCTTGCCTACATACTTTTTTATTAAAGGTGTCCCTTTTTCACATCCTAGAAAGTCAGAAGGTATATATGAGGTCTATAGCTATTTTGAGATTCCTGGTTGTTTTTGTTTGCCAAAGAAATTTCCATAAATTTTTTGCTGATTCAGTCTGGAGTAGAAATGTAAACACAAAAGGTATGAAGATGGAGAACAAATTTAAGCCATCTTCAAGTCCCTGAAAGTGACCATAAATATATTTAGGGCCTGCGGACAAATAAGTGTTAGTGCCTAAAGGAATCCTCTATTCAAGAATTACCTTAACCAGACAGAACATTTTATTTTATTTTTATTTGTTCATCCTTACACAGTTCAGCATATTGTGAATGTGTAAAGAAGCTTAGGGTGGATCTCTATTTCTACCGATGATGAAAAAAAAGTGCAGCGGATATCTATAAAGTGAAAAGTTGACTATTCACTTCAGCTGCCTATAGGCTTAAGCCTAGTGAGCCTAATGGTAAATGTGGCCCTGTAGATATGAAATAATTACTATCTGATCCTGGCAATTTAAGCAGAATCTTCCAACAACCAGAATGTGTGTCTCCTCGAATAGACCTCAGCGGAGGACCTTGATGTTGGCCAAAAATCTAAAAGATAAGCTGGGTTTTATAGGCAAATTGACTATTATTGGAATGAAGGATACAGGGGGCACATAACTATTCCATTAGCATATTGTCATACCTCCCAACTGTCCCTGATTTTGAGGGACTGTCCCTGATTTGGAGAAATGCCCCTCTGTCCCTATTCCCTCCTCATTTGTTCCTCATTTTGGTCTGATCTATAGACTTGTAGATAAAATGCACTTTTTATCTTTCAAAAAGTGTTTCCCAGCGCTAAACCTTTCATCCAATTTCTAAATTGTTGCATTTGTAAACTTCAAAAACCAGTATAAAGGAATAGTAGTGGTAAAAAAAGAACTTCCAGTAGTGGGTTTAACTAATCATTTTATGTATAATTCTCCTTTAAAGGGGAGTGGCAGGGGGTGTATTCTATGCCTACATACATTTGCTAATAGGTGTCCCTCGATCCCATCTCAAAAAGTTGGGAGGTATGATATTGCATACAACAATCACTGGTCTTTCCTTTTGGGGACATCATCACTAATATTTGCACATAAATTGTGTTATTTTTTTATTTATTTTTCCTTTATAATATTGCTGCAAATTAATTCATTATAATTTGAGAACATAACGTTTATGATTGTTAGCACTTATATTTTATTGTTGTTGGGGATTGTTGTAAACCAACCAAGTTTTAGCGCACCTATTTTACAGTAGTTATGTTTTTAGGTCCTGAATTCGGATCATTAGTGTTCTGCTTTTTTAGAATTGAATTTTCTTTAGGCATACTTAGCACATGATTTTTTTTTAATCTAATAACATGCACTCTCTATATGCTACATAATATTATAAGTATTACTCAAACACTCGGGTTGATTTACCAAAACTGGAGAGTGCAAAATCTGGTGCAGCTCTGCACAGGAACCAATCAGCTTCCAGGTTTTTTGTCAAAGCTTAACTGAACAAGCTGAAGCTAGAAGCTGATTGGCTACCATGCACAGCTGCACCAAATTTTGCACTCTCAAGTTTTGGTGAATCAACCGTACAGCCTTTTAGAATTTAGCACAGTTAAATGTATTTTTCCAAATTAACATTCTCTTTTTATGCCTTCAGTTAAAATTAATTGTGATTAGTCTCAATATGTAGTTTCCATCTCCACTGGGAGGTCTTTCCCGGTATCCACAACTACTGGAGAGTGCAGTCTCCGTGCTGCGCTAGGTTCAGTTGCAGCAGAGAGAGAGAAGTGGCTGGTGTATACAGCTCTCTGTCATGCGTAAGGGTCTTTCTGCGTCACTTGGGACATCACATAGAGCTGTCTGACAGGTGATGGACAGATAAAGCTTCCTCTGGATGGGCTCAGGCAGATGGAAAAACGCAGCTTGTCTTAAATATTCATTTCCTTCTTGCCCTGCGCTTCACATGCAGAATTCCCCTGTTTCTCAATGCGTTTCTCTGAAATATGAGGGATATTTAGTGGAGAGAGCACTTTAATAACCGCAGAGGGTGTTGCACGTGTGTCTAGTAAGATGGTGGAACATAAGGTTTTATGCAGATATTCAAATAATACAGCTAAACAAACATTCACTCTTATTCCAGATACAGAAATCACATAAACAATAATATCTAGTGCTTAAATAAAGTAAAGTGAGATGCATAAAGTACAATAGCGCACAGCATCCAATCAGCAATCTCCCTTTATTATTCCTGTGTTAACTGTTCAAAGGAAAACTGATTTGCCGCTATGGGTTACTGCCTTCTGCACAATGGCATTGTGTTTAAATTTGCCTTATTCGATAAACTGGTTTGTGAATTTGACAAAGGTATAGGACTAAAGACAAAATTAAGACAATGCAGCTAAAACATTTGATTTTGGAGAAGGCTATTTTGTTTCAGAAAATTAATTTCCCATTTAGCAGCTATGGTTGGTATAGACAAACAAAGGAGGGGATTACAGGTGCAAGGAATCCCCATTCAGCCAGAAGCACTATTTCATATATGTAAAAAAGTATTACAAGTGAAAGTAAGAAGTTGATCCAGAAAGCAACAAAAATCCCTCCTTACGTGACTACCATAGCTCAGAGCTATTAAAAAAGAATAATTGCATAGTCTTTCTAAACAAATAACAGTGTACCTTATATTAAATAACTATGAGAAAGCTGCAAAAGAAATTTAGCCATAAAAAGGGAGCATAGCCACCAATACATAAGAAAGGAGCAAAAAAGAAAAAATATGTCATGACACATGCCAGTGCAAAGTGTTGCAACGTATATCCAAATGCAAAGGGATATAATACTGTCCAAAGGAATTTGTAAAAAATGTAGAAGTGGATTTATATAATGTATGAGCAATGCTTGTGTTAGTGCCTATTTATATAAAGATTTGAAGTAATTATTTTTCCCTATTTTTCCTGATTTCATTTGACTAATTTATAGAAAAGGTTCCATTTATTAGTGCAGTGCTCTTGAATTCCATTGTTCTTTCATTATTTTATTAAAATTGTTTAAATTAGACAATTTTTTTAACTAAAAAAACTTGCAATTTACAAGATTAATTTGTCAATATATCAGTGATGTACATAATTACTTTCTCCAAATGTGTTTTGGTTCTTGTTCTACCAGTGAACCAAGAACCTTCAAAACTAAATGAACAAACGAAATAGGCCCCAGTACTATTTTTTAGACTGTCAACTTACATTAACATGGCAAAGCATAGCTGATATATCTTCCTTCTTTTGTAATGGAGCACTTGCTGCTAACCAGCCTCTATCCTACATATACAGTATATATATATATATATATATATATATATATATATATATATATATATAAGTATATACATATAAAAGTATATATTGCAAAGCATTTAATCAATGTATGAAACAAAATATATTTTAGGCTGTGCAATTGCCCAAATCCTTTAATTTACTTTGCTCATTTATATAGAGCTGAAACTCTATACATGGCACTCTACAGAGAGCACTCGAAGGTACATACTAGTTCTTGCCCAGTTTACGATCTAATGTCCACATTCATAATCGCCCTAGGGCCCATCTTTGTTAGAAACCAATTAGTTTGCCAGTATGTTTTGGGACTGTGGAAGGAAACCAGAGGAAATATGCTAATATTGTCCTTGGTAGAACTTAAAGCTGAACTCCGGGGAAATTTAAAAACTACCCTGCAGTGGAGCTCTCCCGTACTGGAAGGATTAAATGTCTAGTAAAAGCTTTTTTACTCACTTTATTCCTTGTTCCCACAGGCTTCCTCCTCTTCATGCAACAGGCCCCCAAAGCTCTTACTTTTCAGTGCTACATCCATTGGCTGCGCTCTGACGTCATCACATACAATGCAGGACCAGTAGTCTGGTATTCTATGTAAAGGCACTGAAGGCTCTGCCAGAAACATCAGCAAGAACAGCATGGTACTGGCTACCGGGGTTGCGAGGCATAGGGTAAGACAGATAATGCATTCAGACAATGCATGCATTTAGTACTTTTTTAATGTCCCTAATGTTCAACTCTAGCCAGAACTAAAGCCAAAACTTTTTTTGTTTTTTTTATGAGTAGGGAAGAGTTAGCAATTCTATTATTTTTTTTATAAAAGCCTGTGTCCCCACTGGGTAGATTTACCCTCTGTTCCCTTCTATTTATCCTAACAAGCATGTTCTTCCAATAGGGACACTTGTTGCTGTGACAACTGTCTAAAAGGGGATTTCCCTTACTTTATAAGATTCCCTCTTACGTTATGATGGCACACAGATAGCAAAAAAAGCTAGTTTTTTACCCATCACTACTTTCAAAACTAAAACAAACAGTTAGATATACTTTAAACCAGCAATACTTAAAGCGGAGGTCTGCCTAAAAAAAAAAATTAAAAGCCAGCAGCTACAAATACTGCAGCTGCTGACTTTTAATAAGTGGACACTTACCTGTCCATGGTGCCCGTGATGTCGGCAGCCGAAGCCGATCAATCGCTCGGCTCTCGGCTGCCCCCGCCGCCATCCTTGGTGAGGGAATTAGGAAGTGAAGCATTGCGGCTTCAATTTCCGGTTCCCTACTGCGCATGCACGAATCGCGCTACACGTCCTCACTGGTCCCCGCTATCTTCTGGGACCTGTGCGTTTCCCAGAAGACAGCGGGGGGGGGGCAGGAAGGGGCGGGAGTCTATGCCCGGAAGTGGGTGCAAATACCTGTATTATACAGGTATCTGCACCCCCCCCACCTGAAAGGTGCCAAATGTGACACCGGAGGGGGGAGGGTTCCGAAAAGTGGAGATTCAACTTTTGTGTGGACCTCCACTTTAACCAGGGTTCCTCCTAAGCTTGCTAAGGGTTACTTGAGCATTGAGCAATTTCTGCTTCTTACATAAGTAACAAAAGGTAGCAATGATGTGTTTACCTATCTGTAAAGTGGGCATTCTACCCATTGACCACCAATGTATAAGGCATGCTTCCCACTGACCATCAATGTTAGAAGCATTCTTCCCAATGACCACAAATATTAATGAGATGGTCTGCCAATGACCACCAACATAAGGTGGTTCTTACCTCAATGACTACTAACCTATGTAAGAGGCTTTAAGCCAGGAACCCAACCACTGCAAGGAAAAAGTGCTAACTACTTAGCTACATCACCCTTACAAACCAGCTAAAATTTCAGATCATCGTACAATGAAAAGTAGGAAGAAAAAAGATAATCTTGAGGTAAATTCTGCTGAGGTAAGTACACATAAGTCTAGGACAGCTCAGAAACATGTGAACAGCCAGACTGGAGGCTCCCAGAGTAAACACATATAGCATGGAAGAGTAATAGCACAGAGTGAGAATACCAAAACTCTCCGTACAGATGTTGGAGGCAAACTTAATAACCTGAACATTTTTACTTTTTGTTTTCGCTGTAGTACAGTACTGCAGTAAACCAACTTGTTTTTTAGTTCAGTCGTTTTCTTGGCTCAGGATGCTGGGGACATTGGGACAAATTCAGAAATCCATCTTGATAGCACTGTAGTTTGTGTTGGGTTTATTCAATTACATTCAATATATCAGCCAGCCTCCTAATTTCACCACTTAGTTACTCTTGGGCACATTGCATGTCTTCTCATTCTAATAACAAGGAACCTTCACCCTTCCAATCAGCACTTATTCCCTTGTCTGTCCCTTTTAATGAATTGTGGACATGTAGACTCTTGGTGCTGTATAAAACAAATTGTTTATATGAGATGATCCTGGTATCAAGGTGTGTTTTGTCTTTACTGTTAGTCATACTTTACATTGTCCCGTGGGCTTCCCACAATGGTCTTGTTAGCAGACATTTAAACTTGTTAAAATGTTTATTTTCATGACTGTGCCCAGTGGTGGCTCCAAGTAAAAGATAAGATATAAAAGTAGTGATGGATGATGATAATTTGAGCCTAATCAGCAAATTATATACTTTTTTATAGCACTTTAGACATATATTTGTATGGTATCAACTTAACGTAAATCTTTATTATCAATTACTTTTAAGGTGTATGTATAGACAATTTTTTTTTTTTTATAATTTTGGAAAGAGTAGGCAAGAATTGAAAACCCTGTCAGATATTTTCTTATGTCAGGCTAGGTAGATTTACCTTCTCTTGGACATGGTAACCATTATCATTTTCTCAAAGTGATGTGAGGTCTATTTCTTTTTAGTTTTCACCAGAACAAGGAGGTGGGGATATATCTTCCAATGTGGACTCCTGTTCCAGTGATAACTATCTAAAGCCCTGTACACACGATCGGTTTTACCGATGAAAACAGTCCGATGGACTTTTTTCATCTGACAAACCGATCGTGTATGGGGACCCATCGGTCTTTTTTCCATCGGTGTTAAAAAATAGAACATGTTTTAAATTTATCCGATGGAAAAAAAACGATAGCAAATTACTATCGTCTGTGGGGAACTCCATCGGATAAAAAAGCCACGCATGCTCAGAATCAAGTCGACGCATGCTCAGAAGCATAGAACTTCATTTTTCTTGGCTCGTCGGAGTGTTTTACGTCACGGCTTTTGGGACGATCGTTTTTTTGACTGATGGTATGTAGGCAAGACTGATGGAAGTCAGCTTCATCGGATTTCCGATAGAAAAATCCATCGGTTTAAAATCCATAGGAAATCCGATCGTGTGTTCAGATCTGCAGGAATGCACCACAATCCATTTAACATTATTTCCTATGGGTCCCGTTCACATATATGCTGTTTCCTGCAGTCATTTTTGGAAAGGTGCAGGGACTTTTTTACACGCACCACAATCTGTTTTTGGCTCCATAGACTTCAATAGAACTGCATCAAAAACACATCAAAACAGCATGTACATGTATTATTGGTAGGGTTTTGTGTTTAACAATTAGTGTCCTCCTACAAATAAAAAAAAAATACAGAAGCATGAAAACACATCAAAAACGTGATGCAAAAATGCACAAAATGCATCCACCGTACACGCACAGATGTGAACCTAGTCTAAGAAGTGAATACCCCTCACTTTGTGGTGATTATAAAGGCAGAAGGTTTTTTAACCTTAATGCATTCTATGCATTGATCCAGCGATGTGCACAAGAGCCTTGGCTCCTGCTGCTGTCAATCACAGCCAGTGAGGAGGGAGTCATTGGCTCCTGCTGCTGTCAATCACAGCCAGTAAGGAGGGAGCAGAGGTGGGGCCGAGCCACACTCTGTGTGCCATTGGACACACAGAGCTGACTTAGGAGCAAGCATGCATGAGTACCCCAGAACAAGCAGCTTGCTCTGGGTGCACTCGGCAGAGGGAGGAGCCAGGAACACAGGTGGGGGACCCGAGAAAAGGAGGATCAGGGCTGCTCTGTGCAAAACCATTGCAATAACTTTAAAATCCCTTTAACTTTCACTCCTGTTGCATTTATGGGATAAGAAGTCAATGAAAATCCTTCCAGTGGGACGCAAGAAGCAAAAATTACAGGATTTTTAACCCTTTCCTACTCTATCCAAAACGAAAAACTAATTTGGGCTCTGTCTTTGTGCTGCTTCGTTCTTCTGTTAGCATGATAACTTCTGACAAGTTCTCAGATGACTGAGATAAAACCAGCCTGAAATTTGTGTCGGGGATGGTGCTATAAATAGATTGTCAGAGAGCTTGTCTTGTCAAAGTACAGCTCTGCACATTCCTTTCTTCCTCTGCCTATGTGGAGAGGGGGTGCCTTTCCTCCAATTAGCTGTCACACAGTGTATACCAAGAATCCACTCCTACTGCTGAATGAGAAATTAAAAACTCTAACACAATGGTAGAATTCTAAAGAATATATAAAGCTGAAGACAGCAGATATAGATGTAAAACTTATGTAGGGACATTTGTTTCATCCCTCTGTATAATCTGGGGCTGTTCACTTTGCTGGATAAAGGGGGGGGGGGGGGGTTTACATCCACATTAAGAGCTCCAAGTGGTTCTAAAGGCAGTTTTTGTATTTTAATGCATTGTATGCATTAAGGTAAAAAAAACTTCTATGCACAGCTCCCCCTTAGCCCCCCACCCTTATACTAACCTGAGCCCGATATTGATCCAGTGCTGTGCACGTGGGCAGCATCGTTGCTCTCTTTCTCTTTCCTTGCTGGCTCAGGGGCAGCAGCGTGAGCCATTGTCTCCCACTGCTGTCAATCATAGCTAGTGAGGAGGGAGCAAGGGATGGGGCCAAGCCAAGCTGTGTGTGTCAATGGACCATTGCACAGAACAGGTAAGTATAACATGCTTGTTATTTTTTTTTAAATACATTTCTTACCTTTACAATCACAGGCCTACTGAAATATATCGAAAGCCAAAGTTTACACTGCCTATAATTTGCCTAGCCTGGTTCTCTGATTGTATATAACATGAATCGGTTGTTTAGCTTGATGCTCATATTTTAGTTTTAGTTAATCTTATAGTGTCTGGCCATACACATAGCGATTTCTGGTTGATCTATGTATGGGTAATCGCAAACAAGCAATTTATCATTCATAAAAATATCAAGTGATGCAACGTTTGACGTATTGTTCAACACTTTGCAAACTGAAAATGTCAATCACAAATACTATCTGCCAGAAACAGTCTATTAATAAGGATCATTTAATCAATCAGTATTGTGATCAGCTTTCTGTATGATTGAACAGAAACAAATGACAAAATGTCAACATGGCCAACATGGGCTCCGTTTACTGAATATATGAGACATGCACCACAAATAGAGATTTTTTTAATGCTCTGCCATGCATTCCCTACTGGGGAATTGTTTTTTTCTCATTTATAATGCCACTTTTTTTTAAATGCAGCAAAAACATGACAACCTACCTGAAGGAAATGAGCTCAAACAAGGCTAAACAGCATGACCTACCATATACCATAAGAATTCCCACAAATGTATATATAAAGTATTTTTGCAGTGAAATGGAGGGTTAATGTAATATAGGCTCGAAGAGGAGTTTTCCTTAAGGACAGATTCACACTTTCACAATGCGGTATCACTTGCAGGCCCTGTTTATTGACTGTATGGAAAAATGCACCACAAATGGAGCTTTTTTAATGCTCTGCCATGCATTAATAGGAACATACCCTACTGGGAAAAATACATTTTCTCATTCATTTTACCACTTCCTATAAATGCAGCAAAACATGTCAATGTAACTGGAAGAAATGAGAGCTATCAAGCCCGACTAGTATGACCTACTGTACACCAAGTACATGTAGCTTAAAAAATGACCACAAATGTATATATAAAGTAATTTTGCTGTGAAGTCGAGAGGTTATATAAGATAGGACCTAAGGAGAATTTTCCTTAGAGCTGGATTCACACTTGCACATTACCACAACAAATGGTATTACGTGTAATATGTGTTACTATGTCATTAATACTCAATGGCACCCCAATGCAATAAGACAATGCACTTGTATTATAGTGTGCATGCCATGCATGGCAATGCACAGTAGTGTGATGCAACAGAAACAAAGGGGCTGATTTACTAAAGGCAAAAAGACTGTGCACTCTGCAAGTGCAGTTGCTCCTAAACTTAGTAAATGAGCAAAAGCTCTGCTGACTTCAATCATCCAATTATGTGCAAGCAAAAATTGTGTTTTTTTTTTGTTTTCCTTGTATGTGATTGGGTACTCTTTGTGAAGTGAAGCCTTAAATCATTTACTAAGCTCTAGAGCAGGGGTCTCCAAACTTTTCGAACAAAGGGACAGTCTACTGTCCTTCAGACTTTAGGAGGGCCGGATTGTGGCCAGTGGGGGTAGAAAATGTCCTGGGCCCAGCATCAGTGAGAATAAATATGGCCTCAGGGTTGGTGGTCAGCAGGAGGGGTAGTGTCCTATTATTGGTATTAGAAAGAATAGTGCTCCATTATTGGTATTAGGAGGAGAAGTGCCCCATTATTTGTATTAGTAGGAGGAGTAGTATTCCATCATTGGTATCAGTGGAAGAAATGGTGCCCCATTAGTTCCTCATATCATTTGGAGGAATAGAGCCCCAAGGGCCGGATAAAGGCTAGCAAAGGGCCACATCTGGCCCTCGGGCCGCAGTTTGGAGACCCCTGCTCTAGAGCAAATGCACTTTGCAAAGTGCAGTCTATTTTTCTTAAGTAAATCAACCTCAAAAGGTCATATTTAAAAGTTTTTTCAGCTTTGCATAAAAAATGTAAAGGCATAAAAAAATATAGAGGTGAACTAACAACATACACCCTTCCCACCTCCCCGCTGTACTTACCTCCATGGGTGATGAGCTGTCAATGCCAATGCAGCCAGTCCAAAGGTTCAGGGTTTTGAAATCCCCGCTCTTTTCCCTGTTCTCTGTGCTGTACTTCCAGGATGGATCAGAGTGATTCCATGCTGGATTCACTCCAGGATGGCGCTGATCTATCAGAATTGCCTTGATCCACCCCGGAAGTGCTGCACCGAGAAGAAGGCGAGGAGCGGGGATTTCAAATCTTTGGACCACTGGTCTGGCTGCATGGGCACTGACAGCTCTGACAGCCCTGGAGGTAAATAAAGCGGGGTGGGGGGGAGGATGGGGATGGCGTACGGTGTTAGTTCACCTTTACATTTTTCCTGTAAAGGTAAACGGACACTTTAAGCTGCAGAGCGTGGTAATGCACCACAAAAGACCTTAAAGGAGCTCTTGAAGTCCTTTTGCTATCTACTTAGCACAATGAAAAAATATCTTGATTTTCGTTATGGTATGAGAATTTTTATGTAGAGATTTGTGGATATTGATAGCCCCTGATTGTGTGATTGCCTCAGGTTTTATATAAAGCAAGGAGTTGCAATGTCCCTTTATCTGGGGGTCTCTGCATCGTGAAGGGAAGTGTAACAAGAAGCTTTTGCGGAGTGGAACTCACACACAATCCCATATAACTCTCCCTCCTGCACTTCCTCTCTCCAGTACGATATTTTGTTTCATTTACACTG
This sequence comes from Rana muscosa, assembly GCA_029206835.1. Taxonomy (NCBI): domain Eukaryota; kingdom Metazoa; phylum Chordata; class Amphibia; order Anura; family Ranidae; genus Rana; species Rana muscosa. The sequence goes on from CM055118.1 coordinate 241,320,448, forward strand.
TACAGTCATCAGCACTGAGCTTTCCAACACACCAGTGCACCTCATTAAATAAAATAGTGTAAAACATGCCAATTAATATATTAATGTGCAAGCTGGAGGGAGGGGATGGAGGCGAGCAGGCCCCAATTGTCCCATGTGAGAGTCAGCCAGCTACAGACCAATCCAGCAGAGACTCGTTTAGAAATTACCCACAATGCCTCACCAAAGTGTGTTTCTGATACCAGAATGCACAGGGGGGCTTTAAATAATGGATTGCACTAGGAATCATTAAAAACAAAATGCAATTTTTTTTCCTGTGGATTTTTCTTTTCCTTTGGCGAGGATAAAAAGCAAGATGTAGAAATCTTGTGCTTTCTGACACATTTGGTATTGTTTCTTGCCATTAACCCGTTCAGCTCTGGGAATAAGAAAGAAATTGGCGTGGTTTGGATTCTAGGGGAGAACGGCATTTGTTTGTAGTTGTGTCAGATTTAGTGTGTCATGTACTCGGCCTTCTGGGAACACTAAACTGAGCTGTTAGCCCGTGGTCTTGGTAAATTGTGGAAGAGCAGGCTCATTCATAGGACATTGTCCTCCACAGGAAATCATTTTACCCAGGGATGCACGTCTGATAGAAGAGGTGTCAGGTCTTGTTATTAATAATGTCCTAGAAATGTGAAGGAATTTTTGGCACTGTGCCGTTATTCCCCAAAAGTGATATTTAGAGCCACTGATTAGAAGATCCAAAATGCCTAACTAATATATAATAAGTGGGAAGTACTCAAAGGTTCAAAAGACAAGTCATAATCATTCCTTGGAAGATAGCTTTATTCAGTAGAATACTGTAATACTTCACTGGAATGTAGCTGTACTAACTATGGAAGAGAACCATAATTATGCCTCGTACACACGACCGGCTTTTCCTACGGGAAAACTGCTATGAGAGCTTTTTGTCGGGAATCCCGGCCGTGTGTATGCTCCATCGCAGTTTTTCCAACGGGAAAACTGCCGGACAAAAAAAGAGATCAGGATGTATTTTTTCCCGTCAGGCCAAAAATCCGAGGGGGAAATCCGTTCTTCTGTATGGTTTTCGGACGGGCAGAAGACCGTGCATGCTCAGAATCAAGTATGAGACGGGAGCGCTCGTTCTGGTAAAACTAGCGTTCGTAATGGAGATAGCATATTTGTCACGCTGTAACGGACTGAAAAACACAAGGCTGAAAAGTGCGAATCGTCTCTCACCAAACATTTACTAACACGAGGATCAGCAAAAGCAGCCCAAAGGGTGGCACAGTTGGAATGGATCTTCCCCTTTATAGTGCCATCGTACGTGTTGTACGTCACCGCGCTTTGGACAGGCGGACTTTTGTCTGAGCATATGTATGCAAGGCAGGCTGAGAGGAATTCTGTTGGGAAAACTGTCGTATTTTTATTCGTCGGAAAAAACGGTAGTGTGTACTAGGCATTACATGACTTTAAAGTGCATCTAAAGCCAAAACTTTTATGTCTGTTTTGGACACAGTAGGATAATGTTAGGTTTTTATTGCTATCTTTTTCCCTATGGTAGATTAATTCTCTCTATTTGTTCTGATGACCACAATCAGAAAGGCTGATGGAAAATCCAAAATTTTGAGTTGCCATCAGAACAGAGAGGAGATATTCCACTGGAGACACTTGTTCTTGTGAGAACTTCAACACCTAGTTCTTGTGAGAACTAGGTCTCTAGCTTAGGTTTGGTCTGAACCCACATTCGGCTAAACCCAGAAGTACGCTGTTATTGACCTAGTATGGCCATGTTGGCCATACTTTCTCAATGATATCGTGAGCATCTCTGTCACTTTGCAGACTTGCAGGGAATAGGCCAGGCACAGCTGATTGGGCCCGCACTGACTGGTTACTTCTGAATTCGGCTGAACTTGGGTTTGTACCAAACCCAAGCTCATCCCTAGTGACAACTGTCTATGATGGGATTTTCTTTCACTTTGGAGATAATTCCAATTGCTTCTTGGTGCATCTACAGGACACAAAGTGATAATACAAGACCTGACCTGTCTTTTATTATGCACTAATAAAAAAAACGTTAGATCTGTATCCCTTTCTGGAAGATCATTATAAGGTAGTAAACAGGTTGTTTTTAGCTGCGGTTAAGTGCACCTGATAAGCCAAACATTTATGCCTCGCTACAGAAGTGCACATTTATATCTAATTATCTATCTGGCAAAAATAGTATAACTCCACGGTGATTTCAGAAAGATGAAATCTAGGCAAACATAAAAAACACCATTGACTGCAGTTATGTATTTTGAAACAATTGAATGTATTTTTACAACTAGCACAGCTGAACTCAAACTGCATGTGGGTGTAAGCACCAGCAGCCAATCAGAATTGACAACTTTAGTAAAGTTTATTGTAAAAAAAAAAAAAAAAGCAGGAGAAGGTTAAGGAAAATTGCAATCAAACTGGCGTAAAATTAAAATGAGAAAAAAAAAACCAATTTGATCAGAATTTTCGTTAGTTCAGAGTAATTTCTATTAAATCTCTTTGCACTTGATTGAAACAATTGTAGGTCTTTGCAATTTCGACAAAAAATGAAATCGAAAGCTTGATCGCTTCATCAAATTGCCACATGTAAAACCAGCTTTACAGCTGGGTTTCTTTACCAGAACATAGGCTTACTTAATATGAGGAGCCAGAACCAGTTACTGGAAGATAGCCTTAATCATCTGATGGATCAGAATCATTCACAGGAAGCTATCCTTGCTCACACAGTAAGTCTGTATTGTTCACTGGAAGATAGTCTTAATTTGATCAATCAAACTCATTCACTGGAGATAGCTTTACATAATGAGTTAGGCTGGTTATAGAGGACAGATGTCTCACCGAGAATGATGCAGAGCGCGACATCTGCCAACCTCAATCACATCGTTGCACCACCAAGTCCTGCTACGATCTCCTCTCCGGCTTACAGATTTTAATGGTGCATGGTCTCCAGTCTTCATTTATATATAATTGTTTTCTATAATTTGAGCCAATAAAATAGAGTCCATGTTTTTATCTGGAGTAATGATTCAGAAGAAAGCAAGCTGGTCAATGCTAGCTTTGACATCTGAACTGTATCTACATTTACCAACTGGTTTCAGGACCTGTTCATTAACAAAGCAGTTTTAATTTCCTCGAAGTAGTTTTAGCCACATAGAATGTGAATGTTTTCTTTGGTTGATACCATAAAGGCATTTTGCCGTCTGGACATTTGCAGCTTTCATTATTTTTAAGTTAAGTATCAGGATCTCCCCATGCCCCAGCTGCACAGTAACATGATCAGTTCTTATCACTGACACTAATCAGCCCAAATGGTTAGCGAATACCAGGCATCCACTTCCTGCCATTAGACCCAATCCTTCTAAGTAGGCACTTATTCTGCTCTTGTTCCTTAACATTGCAACAAATACACTGTCTGCACCACTTCTTTTGTCCTATCTAATGCTTAATAATATGTGCTGCTCATTCCTGTTTTATCATTATCAACTAAAAACACCAAAATATTTTTGTGCTCTTACAAGATTACATATTTTTTCACTTTAGTGGTTGACCTCAGCCTCAAGATCCTACTGCTACAAACTGATCTGAAGATCTAACCCAGCCTTTGTCCACCTTTTTTAACATAGCGGAAGTCTTGAAATAACCGTCTGGTCTAAGGGAACCCCTTCTAATATTTACTATATCTATAATCCAAAGTACATTAGTGTAATGGTCAAAATAAATAATTATCCTTACATATGGTCCCCTGTTACAGACAGCTCAAGTGGTCATTGGTATCAGTGGACTGGTTATTTATATGAGAGGCATAAAGGGTTGATATACTAAAACTGGAGAGTGCAAAATTTAGTGCAGCCATGCATGGTAGCCAATCAGCTTGTTCAATTAAGCTTTGACAATAAAAACCTGGTTAGTTTCTATGCAGAGCTGCCCCAGATTTTGAACTCTCCAGTTTTAGTAAATCAACCTCAAAGTGTTCTTTGCTCAATGAACCCCAGGATTCCATGGAATCCTAGTTCCACTATTCTACTGTTTTATCATCATTACTAAGTAAATGCTTTCATTACTTAAGAGTAATATATATAAAATACTTATGGGACAGTGCTTAGAGAAGCAGAGTAAGTGGGAATTGCACAATATGTACAATTTGTGTTCATTTTTTTACCGCTCATGTTTGCTTTCTTTAGACACTTTCTTCCAGCAGCAAATCTGAAGGAGAAAGGGACTATTGAGAGCAGCCACAGCACACTCTCGTCAGTGCAACTAACATGCAACCATCTTGTTTTCTTTCTCAGCAGGGTCTTGATTCGTGGGCTGTACGGTCCAGTGGCAGTGTGGCACATACAATAGACTCCTTTCTGCCTCCAACAGCATGTGCTGGATGTAATTGGGTTATTTGTTTTTTTCTCTCATGTAATATGGTTGGTGAAAACAGGGATCTGTACAAAGGTCATTATCATCATTTATGAGGGCATGACATCTGCAGTAAAGGTTATGCTTTTCGTGAAGATTTATAGTTGTGGACCTTTTAGATCTATCATTTCATGGCACATAGTCTTGTGCTCTTTGGATCCTTTTAACAGTTCAACAGTAGGAGTAACAACTTAGCTGTTTCACATAAGATATATGCCTGTTCAACATAAGTTATTGAACCTGTTTTGCAAAAAGAGACAGGTGCCCATCAGCACCATTTTCAGCTTCCCTTGGAAGCATCTGCCCAGTGCTGAAAAGCACAAGAGCTGTCCTTAAAACATTTAAAGTCCTTTAGCCATAGGGATACCTCCCTGTGTCCAAACCACAACAAAAAGTGACTCTACCTCCATGACAAAGTACACTCTACAGATTCCAGTTTTAAACAGCCTGGCTTCTGTACACCTCCAAATCATGTATATAAATGCAAAAGCTAGAGTATGTTTATGATCCAATAGTAATACTTTATTCATAAAATAGCAAGCAATCTTCAGCATCCATGTGAACAAACAAGACCTTGCTTATTCACATGGATGCTCAAGACTGCTTGCAATTTTATGAATAAAGTATTACCTGGGGTCATAAGCGGGCACCTGCTTTTGTAGATACCTCCCTGTATGCTTACTGTGTTAGGTTGACGCCTTGCGGTGTTTGGGGTGCATGTCTTATTTTTTATAACTTTCAAAAAAAAAAAAAAAAACTGAAATAAAGATATTTGTCTTAAATACCAGCAGGTCAGCGTATTTGAAAATGGCAGATCAAAACGGAAAAACAGTTTAGGTAAATTACCGTCTGAGCAGATTTTCGAGTATTTGTCCTTTACTAATTGCAAAAAGGCACCCACACCCCCGAGTGTGTGTTTCCCAGTGGTCCCACACTTTTTCTATACATGTCAGGGATATACATGTGTTTGGCTGCTTCCTATGTTTACTGAGCACTGCTGAATGTTCCATGAGAAAGTTATCCTACAGGGGCCTGCCATGAATAAGTCCCCCCCCCCCCTCTACCCCCACCATCCTGAATGTTTGGCAGTGAAAGTGAAATGAAATGAAACTGCTTTGGAGAAGCGGAAGGTCAGAGGCGTTCTCCCGCAGCCAGCACATGTGAGGTGAAGGATTTCAAAACTGAAGTCTTTCCAAGCTGTTCCGAAGTCTTTGCTAAGCGATGATCTTACATCCGAATGTCACAGGCAGTGTGTCACAAAACAGATGTTCATCCAGCCCTGATTGCTGGAAAGGCTACAATTCAGAGAGGAATCCAGCCAAGAGATTGTGTGAACAGATCATTTCTCCAAGACAGGCGAAACACTCATAGGACAAAGATATATATATATATATATATATATATATATATATATATATATATATATATAGTATCTCACAAAAGTGAGTACACCCCTCACATTTTTGTGAATATTTTATTATATCTTTTCATGTGACAACACCGAATAAATGACACTTTGCTACAATGTAAAGTAGTGAGTGTATAGCTTGTATAACAGTGTAAATTTCCTTTCCCCTCAAAATAACTCAACACAGCCATTAATGTCTAAACCACTGGCAACAAAAGTGAGTACACCCCTAAGTGAAAATGTCCAAATTGGGCCCAAAATGTCAGTATTTTGTGTGGCCACCATTATTTTCCAGCACTGCCTTAACCCTCTTGGGCATGGAGTTCACCAGAGCTTCACAGGTTGCCACTGGAGTTCTCTTCCACTCCTCCATGACGACATCACGGAGCTGGTGGATTTTAGAGACCTTGCGCTCCTCCAACTTCCATTTGAGGATTCCCTACAGATGCTCAAAGTGTTTGTTTTTTTTTACCATTTGTTTAGATAGTTTTCTGCCTGTCGTATATTCACTGTGTACTGTTATATTTGTTATATTTTATGTTACCGTATATACTCGAGTATAAGCCGAGATTTTCAGCCCTTTTTTTGGGCTGAAAGTCCCCCCTCGGCTTATACTCGAGTCAGCGAAATTTTACATTGTAAATAGTACCTGAAAAAAAGTTGAGGCTGCGGCGTCCATCGTTCAAATCCCGCGGTCTCTTCCTGGTCCCTTCCGTGATAGGCGATTCTCAGCAGACACTCTCCGCCTATCACGAACGTTCTCTCATCCTCAGTTTCCCAGCAGACGTCTGTGATTGGCGGAATACCCAACACAGTATCTGCTGGGAAACTGAGGATGAGAGAACGTTCGTGATAGGCGGAGAGTGTCTGATGAGAATCGCCTATCACAGAAGGGACCAGGAAGAGACCGCGGGATTTGAACGATGGACGCCGCAGCCTCAACTTTTTTTCAGGTACTATTTACAATGTAAAATTTAAACAGTGAGGATAGGAACAGTGAGGATAGGAAACAGTGAGCTAGGGAACAGTGAGGATAGGAACAGTGAGGATGGGAACAGTAAGGATGGGAACAGTAAGGATGGGAACAGTAAGGATGGGAACAGTGAGGCATTGTTGACCCTCGGCTTATACTCGAATCAGTAAGTTTTCCCAGTTTTTTGTGGCAACATTAGGTACCTCGGCTTATACTCAGGTCGGCTTATACTCGAGTATATACGGTATATTTTAGTTATATTTGATTTCCTTCTTTCCCACTTCACCTTCAAACATGCTTTAAATTGGGTTTATTACTGTGAGTGATCCTTGAACTCACTGAGCCGCCATGTATACAGGACAAGATGGCGGCTTGAATGACCCTCACCTGATACAGTTCACAAGTAATGCAGCTCATATTATGGTTTTGAACCCAAAAGTAAGCATTTATTATATTGCAGCTTACCAATTCTTGAAAGTGATGGCTGCATTAGTTATTTAGGCTTTCTTTCTTTTATTTTGACCTGGTAATCCAGCCAGTAAGTATGTTGCTTTTCAACAGTACAAACTGCCATGCAGATGGGTTGAGACAAACAATTTACCACTGACAGGGGTGCTTACAATGGCTATGGCTTGCAATGAGCCACATGCTTAACATTTTTTTTATTAGCAATATAAAACAACTGAACCCAAATGAGGTTAACCAGGGACAGATTTTGTTGATATAGAAAATAATTTACATAAAAAAGAGTGGTCCAGTTCAGTAGGTGTGACTTGTAATATCAAAAGCTACACAACTATAAGTCCCAGTGATGAAGGAAAATCCAGACGTCTATTTAGATATCATCTTGCTCTAGGCCCACGAGAATGATTATTTTCATTCTGACTCCACCCATTTTATTATATAACCATTTCACCTAATTAAAATTTAAATTAAGGTGTGCCATGTGAAGCAGCATGCTGTCTGCTTTAAAAGTGCCAATTAAAAAGTTCTATTGGTGATATGGGACCATTCACTAATATATTTGTTATGAAGTCAAGGAACCTATTTATTTCTTATAAGTCTCATCAGTCACATGTAATAGTTTGTAGTAGGGGGTGGGGGAATGAGGGCACAGACGAGAATTTTCGGCAGCAGGAAAGTGATATGAATTGGAACTGGTGGGTTTTTCAGTTAAGAGGTTGATGACAGTGGACAAAGACCATTTGAAAACTTCCTTCAGCCTTGGAGAGAAGCAAGAGGTATAGGGGTTGATTTACTAAAGGCAAATAGACTGTGCACTTTGCAAAGTGCAGTTTCTCCAGAGCTTAGTAAATGAGGTAAAGCTTCACTTTGCAAAGACTACCCAATCACGTGCAAAGAAAATGTAAACAGCATTTTTGCTTGCACATGATTGGATGATGGAAGTCAGCAAAGCTTCTGCTCATTTACTAAGCTCTGGAGCAACTGTACTTTCAGAGTGCAACTGTACTTTTTCCCTTTAGTAAATCAACCAAGTAGAGTACTATATCCTGCACATGCTGCTTGCCTTGCAAGGGTTCCATTTAGCAGTTTTAACCCTGTTCAGCAATACATTCTGCTTTCCTGTAGTAAAGGATCAGTGCTGCAGAATTTCCCCTTTAACTGGTCCTCTACAATTGCTACCATAGTCCTTAAGCATCCCTTAGCCTTAGTACAAACATTGTGTTGGGAAACTAGCTTGTGCTGGACTTTGCACCTGTGCACCTGGACGTCAGAAGCCACCGGCTGTGATACTCAACAATAAGAACATTGAGCCATTGTGAATTTCCTCCTCCAGTGTGTCTTATTAATTTGCCTACAGTAAAGTGATCACCAGCTTCTTTCAGAAGTGTGCTCAGGGCCACCAGTCCACCAGGATCTTCTCAATGTACAAGGGGGAGTTGGGGGGCCAATGTGGTTGAGGTGGATTGCTATGGTAATCAATTTCACCGTTGGTGGTATAATGTATTACCCAAGTATGTAAAACACTAAAAGGTTCCTGCTCAATAGTTGAACCTATTTGGAAAAACAAAAGCGGCCAAGGGCCACCTTGTCTGCCATTCTCTGTAGTTGGCTAAATAAAGCAAAAATAAGGGAAAAAAGGTAAACATTTATTGTAAATCTGTTTGGTGCTGTCTTCTCTTATCCCTCAGGCCTAGACATTAACCCACAAGGCCTTCAAAGAAGACATAGAACTAGGCTCGTCTTTGGTTTTAGTTCCCAACATGAAAGCCACCAGAACAATTTTTATCCAGAGCAGAGCTATGAAGTCCTCTCTGTCATCAGGGATGGCGGATCAGTAGACAAACGTCCCCTAATTAGTGGCAAGTCCTAAGACTTGAGGGAAATTTAAATACACACTGATACAAACAGGGCCACTCTGAACATGAAAGAAGCCAAAGATCTTATTTGCTGTTTCTAATTGTACAGCATAAATGTTATCACAGCTCCAGAGTGTTTAAGAAAGACTTTTCACAGGCTCCGTCGAGCCCTCAGCTAATTAAGAAAGAAGCAGGTGCACAGAAAATTCTAATTTAGGCAATTGTTTGTAATTAATAATGTTTACTTCTAGCATCCTATCTGAGGCTGCTGGCCAAACCTCTGGAGTGCTGGCAGCCATTAACTGCATCTCCCACTGTAATAATTAGTGGGGGGCTGGTGAGGTGGGGGGGGTGAAGTGAAGGGGGAGGAGAGGGAACAAGGAAGAGAATGACAAGGAGAAACATGGTGAAGTTAGGAGAATTAGGTGGTCCTCATTTGTAAAACTTATACTGTTTATTTGTAACATTTCTCCTAGATAAACAATGAATGGAAGTTGCATGAAAAAAAATGGCCTAAAAAAAATCCTGGTGGGTTTACTTATAGGGATACTAAAGCATAAATAGAAGTAATGAGATGTAATCCATACAGGGCTAGGAGAAGATAAGCAGGAGCCTTTCTTGTTTGGGTAGGAAAAGGGGATTACTGCCGCTCGGCCTACAGCTAACTAAGATCGGGTTTGGTGCGATGAGAGCCAGGCACTAGAGCAAAAAAATATTTGAGTCCTATAGATAGATAGGTAGGTAGATAGATAGATAGATAGATAGATAGATAGATAGGCAGATAGATAGATAGATAGATCGATAGGTAGATAGGTAGATAAGTAGGTAGATAGATAGATAGTTAGATAGGTAGATAGGTGGGTAGATAGATAGATAGATAGGTAGAAAGATAGGTACATAGGTAGATAGATAGATAGATAGGTAGGTAGGTAGATAGATAGATAGATAGATAGATAGATAGATAGATAGATAGTTAGATAGGTAGATAGGTGGGTAGATAGATAGATAGATAGATAGATAGGTAGAAAGATAGGTACGTAGGTAGATAGTTAGATAGGTAGATAGGTAGGTAGGTAGATAGATAGATAGATAGATAGATAGATAGATAGATAGATAGATCGATAGGTAGGTAGATAGGTAGATAGGTAGATAAGTAGGAAGGTAGATAGATAGATAGTTAGATAGGTAGATAAGTAGGTAGATAGATAGATAGATAGATAGATAGATAGATAGATAGATAGATAGATAGATAGATAGATAGATAGATAGATAGATAGATAGATAGATAGATAGATAAGTAGGTAGATAGATAGATAGTTAGATAGATAGGTAGATAGGTAGGTAGATAGATAGATAGATAGATAGATAGATAGATAGATAGATAGATAGATAGATAGATAGATAGATAGATAGATAGATAGATAGATAGATAGATAGATAGATAGATAAATAGATAGATCAGATTTTGCTGTACACTGAAATCTCTTATGATCCATAATATACACATGCGGTCAGACAGCAAACACTCCCTTAAATTTGAAATGGCTTCAAGGGAAATGGGAAACGTCTTCTGTATGTAATCAGTGTAAGTCCACCAGGAAATAAGTAGGTGAATGTTGTCTGTCTCAAGCATCATGAAGAATGACTCTCACTAACCTACGGTACCCTAAAAGACAGTAGTGTCCTGGTCTACATGGCAGCCTGACCCAAATACAGTATGAATTGGTCTTAGGGGCCCTTGTGCAGTTACGGAGTCTGCACAACTGGTAAGTCTGGTAAGTCCGGTAAGTCCCTCCCTCATATTTTGATCGTCCATTATAATATTATATCCAGTATATGTACCAAATATGATAAGTTGGGGTGAATGACAGCATTACATATCAGCAAAAATCACACTTTTTGGAGTAGAGCACATATGAAGAGTTTTTCTTCCCCACGGTTTGTGCTCTATAGACTTTGGGGAAATGTATTCATGGGAGTTTATGGGAGTTCAAGGTAGCTTATGTGTGCTGGATTATTTTTTATTTCTATTTATTTATTTATTTTTTGGAATACTCTCTTGTCATTTTTTTTTTTTTTTCAATTGTTTTTATTGAAAAATGTTACCAAAGTACAAACAGAGTACATAGTCGTACAACAGTGCAAAAAGTACAGAAGATACACAATATAACGATAGATAGCCTGATCAAACATTGCATCGGGTGGTAGGTTAAACTGTAGGGGGTGTAATGGTGCAAGGTCTGAACAGGCATAGTTTGATCTTAAAAACAATGCAGTGTATTACTATGAAACATTAGGTGTAGGAAGAAACAAACAGGGAGGGAAAGGAATTAGATGGATAGCAATGAAAATGACATTAACTGTTTCCGGAAAAGTAGTTTGAGTGAGAGACGAGTATTGGAGCAATCAACTTTCTTGTCATTTTTATTATTTTATTTTATTTTTTCATTATTTGTCAGTAAAAAATAGTTTGCAATGAATATATTTTTGGCATTGATCTATTTTGATTAGCGCAGCACGTTTCTTGTGTTACATTTATCCATTTATGCTATATTGAATATCTAACATTGTGCAAGCTGCTATTTTTTTTTTTTTTTTGCTTGTTTATCCCCAGTCGTGGTTACCTGTATATTTTCTCTCATTCACACTTGCTTTGGTCTCTGAAGAGTGATCTGAGCATTTGACAGGCAGTGGCAAGGGGATTTATCACCTCCTCACCACCTGCTTTAACCCCTTGAACCCCACACTAGCGCACTGCAACTTTGTGCACTGCACTAGGCTGCGGGGCACATGCAGAGTGGCCCCATTCATTCCCTTGGGGGGGGGGGTATAATTTCTGCCAGGGCAGATGTGTAAACTCCTGGCTGCTGCCTCTCCAGCTAATGGGAGAGCGGTTGGAGTGGACGGTAACAATGCAGCTCAACTGCAGTGTTTTACCAACCTACAACCTTTAGTGTAAACAGGCCCTTAAAAAAATCTTCAGTGTCAGTAGTTATTTATCGGAGAATCAGAAATTGCTCATTGACCAAGGAGTCTCTGGAGGAACCTTGGATGAGAAAAGCTGCTAAAGGCATTTAACAAGCATTTAAATCTTTTCTTTCAATGCCCATGTGAACTCAATCTAATGCCCCGTACACACGATCGGACCTTTTTCTGACCAAACTCCCATTGGAATTCCGACGGAATTTCATCGGAAAAAAAATAGAACATGTTCTATTTGAAAATTCCGATGGAATTCATCGGAATTTCACCGATGGGGCCCACACACGGTCGGAATTTCTGATGAAAAAACTCCAACGGACTCCGTCAGACTTTTTTCATCGGACATTCCTATCGTGTGTACACCGCATTATTGTTGGCTGGCTGCAACGTTACATTTAGCACATGCATCTAAAAAAAAAAATGGAACAATCCAAAAAATAGTTGCTTTCATTCTGGAAAATCTTTTCATCAAACTCCTTCATTCTGTGTCCCTTCATGGACAACAGCTGTGTCATAAATAATTTCAATGGCTAAGTCCGTCATTTAAAAAAAAAATACGATCGCACGGGAAGGTTTTTGTCTTTTTTTTTATAAATTCCTTCAATCCAAGTAGCTTTTAAATATTTATTTATTATTTTTTTTAACAGAAGGTGTTTTTGATTATTTAATTGTCAGCGATGTATAGACCCAAGTTATACACAAAATGTTTTTTTCTATGTTATTGATCTGAAATTGCTGTGGCAAATTTTACATGAGCTCCCTCATTTTTGAAACATAAGCAGCAGGCTGGGGAGGAGAGAGTTACTCCACATTGCTTTCTGGGAAGTTCTTTGCTTATTTTGAGGTCCTCAGGGATTCCCCATTTACCACACTCAGCAGAGATGGGGTCAGCGGGTCAATGCAGAGAGAGATCCCCGCAGGACACGTGGAGACCACTTTCCACAGCTAACAACTCTCCCCTGCACTTATCGCCCTGCTCGCTGCTCTAATATACTCCCGTCTCTAAGCCCACTCTATACATTACATACAGGCAGCACTGCTCATCCCAGCACTAGGCTGACTTCTGAAAAGAATTCCCTTCCCTATTCAAATCATCAAGAATAAGAATAAAATCACACAGAAACCGGTGATAAATTCACAAATATACTGCATGGGAAATGAATTCTGTACACCTAGTATACAGCATGGGGCCCATTTTATTATGCAGCGTTTACTCATCAGCCTTTGCCAGCAACCTAGAGACTTGGAGCAGTCGGTAGACCAACTGCCTGCAGTCTTTGGTCACGTAGGCAGCCACAGATAAAAAAAGGACAGTTGGGGGGTATATAAGGTATTTATCCAAGACAAGGCCTCTTTCTTTCCCCAGAGCAGAAAACCAAAGCAAATGCAATACAGCGGTTGACAATCTTAAAGTGTTACTAAACCCAGGACCCTGTATTCACTATATCTGGTCTCCCACAGGACACAGAACATGGAAATGTGATTATTTTAGTAAATATAAACTGCTAAATACCTTTTCTCATCATCAGCAGTATATAGCAGTCTTGTGACTTCTACCTGTGTCTGCTTAAAGCTTGTAGGAGGAGTTTTTATTTTACTCTCACTGTCCTATGAGGCTACAGGACCCCTGACCCTCTGTCTGGACAGTACTGATTGGCCCTCTGCTGATCACATGCACTCTCCGAAAGAAAAGAAAAAAACTCTCTAGCAACACACACCAAACTAAGCATGTGCAGAGTGCCCCCAAGGCTCTGTTCTATCAGGAGATGGATTGGGGACAGTGGAAGAAGGTAGGATCAGAGAAGACAGGATCAACCAGCTTTTTTACACAATGCAGAGAATAAACCCCTTATGCCGCGTACATACGATCAGACCTTTTTCCGACCAAACTCCCATCGGAATTCCATCGAAAAAAATAGAACAGGTTCTATATTTAAATTCCGATGGAATTAATCGGAATTTCTCTGATGTGGCCCACACACGGTCAGAATTTCCGATGAAAAAACTCAGTCGGACTTTTTTCATCGGAAGTTCCTATTGTGTGTACGCGGCATTAGGTTCCACAGTGAGTAGAACAAGCATGCTTTACTGCATATACAGACTGATTTTACTGTCGTGGGTTTAGTAACACTTTCGTTATAGATAGTCACATGTTGGAGCTTATAGTGTCCTCTGCTGCAAAATATCATAGTTTACAGTGATGGTGCGCAGTATCCACACCAACCAATCAGAAGTTTTCATCATCTTCTTACTCTGTACCAATATAACCTACATTCTAAGACCTTAGGGAATTTTTTCTCTGTGATCCAGATTAAAGTGGTTGTAAATCCCCCAAAAAATAAAAAAGATCCCTGTAAGACAAAAGGCATAATGAGCTAGTATGCATTGCATACTAGCACATTATGAAATACTCACATTAGATCGAAGCTCTTGCAGCGTTCCCCGCACACCGCTGTGACCAGCGGCATGTCTCACGGAGTTATTTCCGGGTGATTGGCCAGGGCCGCGATGACGTCAGTCACTGCATGGCTGCTGAAGAAACAGCACGAGCGAGCCGTTTCTTCAGTGCGCATGCGCTGATGAAGTCGGCGCAAGCGTCTATGGTAAATATCTCCTAAACCGTCGAAGCAAAGCTTCTCCGTCCATCCCATTGGTTGCATCAGGACTGAGGACTCTAGAGAGAAGTACTGGGGCAGGGCACTAGGATGTTTTCAGGGAGCTACATACAGCACCCTGCCGGCCCCTCCCATCTGCCATAATTTGCATGCATTGCATAAAGGAGCACAGAGGCCCAGTGATGAGGTCACTGGGTCTAAAATAGGGTATCTAGTGAAAACAGAAGGTTAAACATTTCATAAGCATGTTGAAAAGAGGAGGAGGGCAGGGAGAGCACAATATAAACAGTGTAAACTTTTTAGTTTTAAGGGTTTGATTTGTGCAGACAGGCTGCAGAATCAGAACCTAGCCAAATTCAGTAAGTTATCAGGCGCAAAGTCCGTTTCATGAAAGGTTAACTCCACTTTCATGGGGAAAAAATATTTCAGATAAGAAAAAAATATATATATATATATATCTATATAGATAGCATTTACAATTGTGACACAAGTCATATTGTAATTTAATGTTGTAACTCGCTGCAGCGCCAAACAAAAATGCCCAGAATTAACATGCTAATACAAAGTGCAATGAAAAATCAGCAATAATCCAATCTAATAAAAAGTGTCCTAGTGCATGCAAACAAATACTATTCACTTGTTTCCATACACTAGGACATTTATTATTATATTGGATTATTGCATTTTCATTGGACTTTGTATTGGCATGTTAATTCTAGGCATTTTTGTTTGGCGCTGCAGCGATTTACAACTTTTTGGTCCTGTTAGGTTTTTGTTTGTCAACCTTTCTGCAAGAGGCTTTTTTTCATCACAGACTAAAGTTTTTTTTTATATTGTAATTTAATGCTATTAAAAATTAAGTTCTCTTATCAATCTGCATCTGCTGTAATTTTCTGTAAAATGCAATGCAATATGGCAACCTGGAGGCGTCCTGTACACAGATGGTATACAGAATGCCCCCCAGATATGTCATTTCCTGCTTACTAATTCTCCCAGAAGTCTGCACTAAGATACAAGTCAGATTTTAGGCATCCTTTGCAGAAAAAAATGTCATTTTTGGTGAGATGCTCCCAAAATTTGAATCACTTCTAAAGGAATGCAGACCCTGCCACTTTCCACATTAGAGCCCTGCAAGTGTGTCATCTGATCAAAAATCAAAAAGTCACTAACATTCATAATTGTGATATAACAATAACCCCTCATGTTGTAAAGCGGCTCTATATAAATCCTGTAGGAAAGATGATCCACACTCCAGTTGTTGCTCTTAAAAAAAATTGTCATTTTATTGAAAAGCCATGGTGCAGAAACGCAGAAAAAACAGTTGACGTGTTTCAGCCTATAAGGCCTTAGTCATCATGGGTTATGACTAAGGCCTTATAGGCTGAAACACGTCAACTGTTTTTATCTGCATTTGTGCACTATGGCTTCTCAATAAAATGAAGATTTTTTAAGAGCAACAACTTTCCTGCATTACTCTACTCAGCCAACGACTGGGGATTGAGCACCCGGGAGCTCTGCTATCTATGTATTGTTTGAGTAGTAGCACTGACTTTTCTGTTTATGCTATATAAATCCTGTATAATAAATAATAATAACAAAGAGCTATTACTTCAGTGTTGGTTCACACCAGGAATCGCACAGGAGCACACTCCCCTATCCTGTGGGATGATTCAGTGCCATGAAATCGCACTGAATCACACCAAAAGAAGTGCATGCAACTACTTTTAAAAACACACTGAAACCAGATTGCATGGTGCTGTGGTACCATGTGATCCAGTGCAGGCAAGCGTTCTGCGTTTGGAGCGTCGTTAGGAATCTATTAAAATTCCCAGCAGATCACACACCCAGTGCATTTGGAACACAGTGTGGGAAACACTCACACAACACAGGTTTCCCGCATGGCGTTGCGGTGTGAATCAGCAATCAGCATAGACACAGGTAGGAATCTGTAACAAAGTTTGTTAAATCCCTGCAATGTACATAGAACTTTCAGAGGGGAATGTTTTTTCTCAATAAAAGTACTCTTTTGGGGCTTATGTGGGCAGGCTACAGAATCAGAAACCACTTGCCGACCACAGTTAACCGTTTGCCGACCACATGGCGAGGATGTACGGCAGCAAAGCGGCTCTCCTGCACTGGGTAATTTACATACCGTATCCAGCACTCCCGGGTAGGGGGTGCGCGCTTCACTGGAGCTCTGCTTCTGCTGTAATTTGTCCCAACAGAAGGCATTCAGCATTTGCCGATGCATGGATGTCTGTTAGTTAGTGTCAGAATGTCCGCCGCAATATCATCAATTTAAAGGGGAGTTCCAGCCTTTTTAGGTTTATTAAAAGTCAGCAGCTACAAAAAGTTAATAAACAGACACTTACCTGCTCCACGGTCCAGCGATGCGGCTGCCCGGAGCATCGCTCCTCTCCCCCTCCTCTCCGCCGGCGCCTTCATTCACACTGTGGGCACCCGGCCGTGACAGCTTTCGGCTTCACGGCCGGGCACTCAATGCGCATGCGCGAGTCGCGCTGCACTCTAGGAGTGGACAGGTGATCTCCTTGGACCTGTCACGTGTCCCAGGAGATCGCCTTGAGGGAGGGGCCGCCTAAGGCGAGAGGAGGAGTTGCCTAGGCGGTCCGTAGGTGTAAGTAGGAAGTGGGACAGGAAGTCCCACTCCTACCGAAACCCCCACTCCCCCCCCCCAAAAAAATGACATGCCAAATGTGGCATGTAAGGGGGTGAGGAGTGCTTAAAGCGAAAGTTCCACTTTTGGGTGGAACTCCGCTTTAAGTAACTGATTGCGGCCATTACTAATATACAAAAGATATAACAAACAATTGCAGTATATATACCATAGTTTGTAGACACTATGGGATTGATTTACTAAAGGCAAATAGACAGTTGCACTCTGCAAGGGCAGTTGCTCCAGAGCTTAGTAAATGAGGTAAAGCTTCACCCAAAAGAATACCCAATCACATGCATGAAAAATAAAAATAAATGTTTTTTTTTTGCTTGCACATGATTGGATGATGGAAGTCAGCAGAGCTTCTACTCATTTACAAAGTTCTGGAGCAACTAAAAACTACTAATTTGCAAAGTGCACAGTCTATTTGCCTTTAGTAAATTATTCTTTATAAGTTTTATGCAAAGCAATCAATATATGCATGTTGTAGTAGAATACATGTTGGCCTGAATTTATGAAGAAATTCGTTTTTTTTATTTTTTTTATTTGGATATGTTTTATAGCAGAAAGTATAAAATATATATATATATATATTTCAAAATTGTTAGTCTTTTTTTTCTTAATAGCGCAAAAAATAAAAAATGTAGTGGTGACCAAATACCACCAAAAGAAAGCTATATTTGTGGGAAAGAAATTACATACATTTTATTTGTGTACAGCATCGCAAAACCACGCAATTGTCAGTTAAAGTAACGCATTGCCGTATCGCAAAAAATGTCCTGGTCATGTAGATGGGTAAGTCTTCTGGAGGTCGAGTGGTTAAATGCCTTCAAGTTTTTCTGAAATGCTTTGACTCGTGTTTGAGTTGCTTTGAATTACTCTTTACTTTTTTTTTTTTTTTTTTTGCTTTTACATTTATATAGACTTGTATGGGGAAAGAAAAGCAGCTCAGATGCAAACACCGCTCATGTACATGAGCCCTAATTTTGGAAGAACTACAGTTTAAGAATGATGTACCTGTTGAATTTGTTAGGCTTTAGCAAACAAAGTAACTTCATCTTAAAGGAGGTGTGTAATTTTTCTAATGTTTATTACATATACAAATAAAATAGATCTGATGCAATGTAAACCATCCTACCAGTTTATTTCTGTGCCTCATTCAGAACTATGCAAAAGTATATAAAATATATAGGATGTTGGTACACCCCCTAGAGGACAAAACACTCAATTAACCATACCTTGTGCTATATGGAGTGAAAAAGGTGCACATTAGGAATGATCTAGGTACAGGAGGGCACCATTTTCATCCTCTAATCTTGCAACGGGCAGCAATAATGATTGGTAGCTGAGGACCGTGTGATTTAAGCTGCCTGGGCTATTTATTAATAGAGGGATTCATTTTTTTTACTCAAATTAAAAATGAATTATGTTGATATTTGTCGTATTCACTTATGTGATGTATAAATTTTAATGATATGGTCACTTTAAATTATTTTAATTAACCACTTAAGCGCCGGACCATTTTGTAGCTAAAGAACCAGGCCCCTTTTTGCGATTCGGCACTGCGTCGCTTTAACTGACAATGGCGCGGTCGTGCGACGTGGCTCCCAAACAAAATTGGCGTCCTTTTTTTCCCACAAATAGAGCTTTCTTTTGGTGGTATTTGATCACCTCTGCGTTTTTTTGCGCTATAAACAAAAATAGAGCGTCAATTTTGAAAAAAATGCAATATTTTTAACTTTTTGCTATAATAAATATCCCCAAAAAATATATAAAAAAAAATATTTTTTCCTCAGTTTAGGCCGATACGTATTCTTCTACGTATTTTTGCTAAAAAAAATTGCAATAAGCGTTTATTGATTGGTTTGCGCAAAAATGATAGCTTCTACAAAATAGGTGACTGTTTTATGTCATTTTTATTAATAATTTTTTTTTCTAGTTATGGCGGCGATTAGCGATTTTTATCATGACTGCGACATTATGGCGGACACATCGGACACTTTTGACGCCATTTTGGGACCATTGTCATTTTTACAGCAATCAGTGCTATAAAAATGCACTGATTACTGTAAAAATGACACTGGCAGTGAAGGGGTTAACCTCTAGGTGGCGCTGCGGGGTTAAGTGTTTCCTAGGGAGTGATTGTTACTGTGAGGGGGCGTGGCTACACGTGACACGTCACTGATGACCTTCCCGATCACGGGGAACGGTCATCAGTGACAGTGTCACTAGGCAGAATAGGGGAATGCCGTGTTTACAAAGGCATTCCCCTGTTCTGCTCTTGCCGACCGCAATCGCGAGACTCCCGGGAACATCGAGTTCCCGGGACCCGCGGCCACACTCGCGAGGCACGCGGCAGGGCGGCAGATTTAAAGGGACGTACCAGTACGCCAATCTGCCTGCCCGTGCCATTCTGCCGATGTACATCGGCGTGCGGCGGTCGGTAAGTGGTTAAAGCGATATTAAACCCAAAACTAATTTTTTTTAATATATTGCAGCTTACCAATCATTAGTTGTGGTGGCTGCATTTGGTTTCTTTTTTTTAGGCTTTGTCCTTCTGTTTTCACCTGGTGACCTGGCCAGTAACACACCTCCTGTATTAGAGTGACCCCACTCTGGATGAAGGAGCACAGGGGGCACCTTTGGACAGCCGTATTGTCAGTCTGAGAGGAGGGGAATGTTAGGTGTACTAGCAGATTTAGATACACTAACAAACTGAAGCTGAACAGTTACTGCAAACAGTGCTTTTTCTTTTGGGATAAAGGTTTTACATAAATAAATAAAAGCTGACCATTGTAAGCAACCCTGTCAGTGGTTAACTGGTTGTCTCATCCCTCTTATGCCGCGTACACACGATCAGAAATTCCGACAAGAAAACTTGTGTTGCGTACACACGTCACACAAATCTTGTCGGAAACTCCGACCGCCAAGAACGCGGTGACGTACAACACGTACGACGAGCCGAGATCAATGAAGTTCAATAGGCAGTTTGGCTCTTCTGCTTGATTCTGAGCATGTGTGTTTTTTTGTGTGTCGGAATTGCATAAAGACGAGCAGATTTTCCGATAGGAACTTTTTCTTCGGAAAAATAGAGAACCAGCTCTCAATCTTTTGTTGGCGGAAATTCCGACAGCAAAAGTCAGACGGAGCCTACACACGGTCGGAATTTCCGACCAAAAGCTCACATCGGACTTTTCTTGTCGGAATTTCCGATCGTGAGTACGTGGCATAACTGCTACATCTTCCAGACAGCTTGCCGAGGTGAAAATAAAAAAGAAAACAAATGCAGACACCACATCTAAGCATTGGTAGGCTGCAATATAATAAAATGTTTGCTTTTGAGTTTAATACCACATTATTACTCCTTTACCTTCTCATCGTGTCTTGGGATTGCTGTATATTAAGTAGTGAGACTATTCTTTGCTTTCTAAATATCGTTTTCTAATGTATAATCAATCATTTTTTATTCTAGAGGGATCACTGAGGACTGAAAAACCGTTTTTGTCTTTTGCTTTAGCTAAATTGATTTCTCAACTTCAAAAGTCATAAGCAAAAGATCCGACCTGCGCATTATTCCAGGTGTTTTATTTATTTCTCTACAATGACCTGCTTCCATTGATTTTCACAGTCTTAGGAGCACAGATCATAAACATCACGTTAAACACCTCTCCGAACCGCCACAATGGCCACTCCTGGGAATAGCCAACAGAGAACCAGGTCAATGGGGTCAGCTTCAAGACCACCACACTCCAGATCCTTCATACTTCCACCCCATTCCATCGACCCCCCAACACCTTCTCAGCAGATGACACCTCCGCCCCCTCCCTTGGAAAAAGGCCAAGGTCTAAGAGGTCTTGAAGGTCCATCCCTAGGGACATACTCAAGATTTTCCTAATGTCCATTGCACAAGAGCGTGGAATTCTTAGCTGGAGACCACGGGCCACAGGAGCACTTCCATTAATCAAAACCATTATCTACCTACTAGAAAATAATGTTAGTTTGTACTACATAAAAATGCCAATAAGACAGTGAGAAGATGGATGAGATAAGCTACAGACAACTAACATTAAATAAAATGGAACAAAAGCCTCCTGTGGGTACAGCAATATATTGCAAAAGTCTTTTTTTGTCACAAATGTGCTTTACAACATTTATGTTATTTTATTTCAGTAGATAATCCGACTTGATAAATTTGGATATATAGTATTAACAACAGCAATATAAAAAAAGATGTAGAAATGAACAGAAGAGATTGTTTTTTTTTATCTGCCACCAGTATTCTAGATGTTAGTACTGTATATACTCGAGTATAAGCCAAGTTTTTCAGCCCTTTTTTTAGGGCTGAAAATACCCCTCTCGGCTTATACTCGAGTCAGTGTACCTTGGGCATCCATTTTTTAAAACTCGCAGCTTCCTCCTGGTCCCATCCCGTTCCGTGATAGGCGTTTGACACTGTGTTCCGCTACCGCCTATCACGGAGGTCCTCTCATCCTCGGACTCAGTTTCCCAGCAGACACTGTGTTCAGTGTTCCGCCTATCACGGACCTTCTCTTGTCTGAGGATGAAAGAACGTCCGTGATTGGCGGAACACTGAACACAGTGTCTGCTGGGAAACTGAGTCCGAGGATGAGAGGACCTCCGTGATAGGCGGTAGCGGAACACAGTGTCAAACGCCTATCACGGAACGGGACCAAGAGGAAGCCGCGAGTTAAAAAAAATGGACGCCCGAAGCGCAGCCTGTCAAAAATGTCAGGTACACTGCAATGGGCACAGTGAGTACAGTGAGGTTGCAATAGGCACAGTGAGGTAATGGGCACAGTGAGGTTGCAATGGGCACAGTGAGGTAATGGGCACAGTGAGGTAATGAGCACAGTGAGGTAATGGGCACAGTGAGGTTGCAATGGGCATAGTGAGGTTGTAATGGGAACAGTGAGGATGGGCACAGTGAGGTTGGGCACAGTGAGACATGCAAATAGGCACAGTGATGTGTGCAAATGGGCACTGTTGACCCTCTTTTCCGCTTACAGTAGCTGCTGCATCCCCCCCCCCCCAGGCTTATACTCGAGTCAATACATTTTCCCAGTTTTTGGTGGTAAAATTAGGTGCCTCGGCTTATACTCGGGTCGGCTTATACTCGAGTATATACGGTAAGTAGCTGTAAACTCTAACTAGATGATTTTGAATTTACTAAAAAAAAAACAGTATATCCTAAACAGGTGGCACTTTTTCCACTATACAATATTAATTTTCCCCATTGTTTCATCTCAGTGCTGCTGGTCTCCATTCTCCAATTCTAGGGCTAGGTTTTCAGATGGTGACCATAGTGAGCTATGCCAGTGTGTTAAAACAGCCACTTGTCTTCATTGGATATTTAGGGAGGCCATAGACTGTTTTTTTTTTGATCAGTTAGCAAACTCATAAAAAAAAAAAAAAAAAATGAAAAAAAAAAAAAAAAAACAATGTATTCCCCTATCCACAGACGTAGATGGAGGAATTCTCCCCACTGTACCATTGTATTCTGAGTGTAGGGACTCCTCCGCTGTCAGAAGACACTAACTTTCTGCAGCCGCTGATCGAAAGAAAGTTTTCTAACAGTCCAGATAGACTTCTGTCAAGCAGGAACGGCATAGATGGATCGAAATTTTGCCGGTCCCTGCTGAACTGTTCGAATTACAGTCCATCTGTTGACAGCTTTAGAATGTAAGCGCTCACAATCAGGGCCCTCTTAACCCTCTTGTATTGAATTGTGTTGTAACTGTACTGTTTTCCTAATATTGTAAAGCTGTGCAAATTGCTGGCGCTATATAAATGTAAAAAGGTACTCTAATTCATCCCAAAGGTATTCTATCGGGTTGAGGTCAGGACTCTGTGCAGGCCAGTCAAGTTCTTCCACCCCAAACTCGTTTGTCTTTATGGACCTTGCTTTGTGCACTGGTGCGCAGTCATGTTGGAACAGGAAGGGGCCATCCCCAAACTGCATAAAATTGTCCAAAATGTCTTGGTATGCTGACGCCTTAAGAGTTCCTTTCACTGGAACTAAGGGGAGAAACCCAACCCCTAAAAAAAAAATCCCACACCATAATCCCCCTCCACCAAATGATAGGGACCAGTGCACAAAGCAAGGTCCATAAAGACATGAATGAGCGAGTTTGAGTTGGAGGAACTTGACTGGCCGGCACAGAGTCCTGACCTCAACCCGATAGAACACCTTTGGGATGAATTAGAGCAGAGACTGTGGGCCAGGCCTTCTTGTCCAACATCAGTGCCTGACCTCACAAATGGGCCTCTGGAAGAATGGTCAAACATTCCCATAGACACACTCCTAAACCTTTTTCCAGTCCATACAATGCTATTGTTACTATCAAATTTGCCAAGTTTATCATGTTGACTGTTATGTACATACAAATTGTAGGTTATGTCATGTGCACTTGCTCATGCTAACTTTTTCCACTGTGATGCAATAGTACACTATATACACACATGTAATAAATTTGACTTGTTTTCAACCCCTACCTGTCAACTGTCTCATTCAAAGTCCCACCATTCCCCCCTCTTTATTGCCCAACCGGGATGGAGGCACTTTCCCCAGGTGCTTCATTCAAAGTCCCAACCTTTTGTTATCTATCCACTCCTAAACCTTGTGGACAGCCTTCCCAGAAGAGTTGAAGCTGTTATAGCTGCAGAGAGGGGCCAACTCATTATTGAACCCTACGGACTCAAGCCCCATACACACTATTAGATTTTCTGCAGATTTTTGTCTTCAGATTTACCAAAACCATATAATAGGAGGTCAAACCTTAAGGGTTTCAATTTGTATGCTATGAGGCAGGCCCTACACTACATGGTTTTGGTAAATCTGAAGACAAAAATCTGCAGAAAATCTAATAGTGTGTATGGGGCTTAAGACTGGGATGCCATTAAAGTTCATGTGCGTATAAGGGTAGGTGTCCCAATACTTTTGTAAATATAGTGTACCTTCCTATCTATTTACAAAGGCTAGCGGCATAAGAATTTAAATAGTCAATGGTAATTGAGAGCGTGAGATTTTAGTAATTGGTTCTACATATACTTTAAGAATATAACATATAAAGATGATCAATTAACTGATCTGCCAATTCTTTCTAAGGTGCTGAATATTGTGTAGGAATGTCAGTATGGAGAAGGAAAACGGTGAATTCTGAGTCCTACTGAGGGGATCAGATTGCAGAAATGCACTGCGGGGTCCCTGGATATTCCTTATTGCTTAATAAGACGGGCGGCTGTGTTAGGTTACTGGTCTGTGTAATGAGGTGTTCTCTGTGTACAATGATATTTTATTACAGTACCAGCCAATGTACAAGAGCCTGCTTGTCTGTGTACGTCAGTGTGTAATACTGGAGATCCTCTGTGCCTCATTAGTAAATGGAATAACACAACATTCTCATCAAACATGAAGCTGATCCATTATTACACCGCTGCTTTCGCTGACAATCGCCCAACTACTATCTCCTGCTTTTCCAGTAACGTGAAAGACTCGCCTGAATTATTCCCAAGCCATCCATAATGCCTCTCTTCAGACTTGTAACAAACGCTGAGGTTTCACAAACAAACAGCACTATTAAAACAAGCACTGATCTTAACATTGAACACCACCACATCGGCATCAGTGTTAAATGGTTAATTCAATAATATGGTGCAAACAGCAACAATGTGCCAATCACCTGTAAGATAGTTCGAAACAATCAATGATGAATTCTGATTGGTTGCCGAATAAATTTATTTTCCATAAATATTTTCTTATTTTCCATTAAAGCCGGTCCGGGCTCTGCAGGGATCCTGACAATAATGTCAGGATCCGCCCAGATGCCTGACCATACTTTGGTTACATACTTTTTACATGGCAGAAGCCAAACATAATAGGCTACCTCTACAAAGACTTGCGTCATTGTGAAATAATAGCTGAAAACGAACTGTCTTTGGGGCAATCCAAACTGTGTGATTGGCCGTATTCTGCTGACACGTTTAGGGGTACCCGCAAGACCTGCTATGGATATACTGTAGTTGTGGCTTGCTTTTGACTTCTTAAAAAAATTCAGTAAGGTCTAACAAGCACTTGATTGCTGATGACCGACCAACTAATTAGAGTGTAGGATATATTGGTGCAGAGTAAGAAGATGATGAAAACTTCTGATTGGTGGGTGGGGGTACTGCGCACCATCACTGTCAACTATGGTATTTTGTAGCAGAGGACACTATAAGCTCCAACATGTAATCTAAAACTAAAGTGTTACTAAACCCACAACAGTAAAATCAGTCTGTATATGCAGTATAGCATGTTTGTTCTACTCACTGTGGAACCTAAGGGGTTAATACTCTGCATTGTGTAAAAAAGCTGTTTGATCCTGTCTTCTCTGATCCCACCTTTTTCCATTGTCCCCAATCCATCTCCTGATAGAACAGAGCCTTGAGGGCACTCTGCACATGCTTAGTTTAGTGTGTGTTGCTAGAGAGTTTTTCTTTTTCTTGGGAGGGTGCATGTGATCGCACAGGGCCAATCAGTACTGTCCAGACAGAGGGTCAGGGGTCCTGCAGCCTCATAGGACAGTCAGAGTAGAGTGAAAACTCCTCCTACAAGCTTTAGCCAGACACTGATAGAAGTCACAAGACTGCTATATACTGCTGATGAGAAAAGGTATTTAGCAGTTTATATTTACTAAAATAATTGCATTGCCATGTTCTGTGTACTACGAGAGACCAGATATGGTGAATACTTGGTCCTAGGTTTAGTAACACTTTAAGTAGTAAATCTTAAAAGAGAAGTTTGGGATAATAAAAAAAAAACAAAAAACATACTCACTCACACATGTGGAGGCAGCATCTATCCGATGCTGCAGCTGTCTACTGCCGCCTCTACACCAAGAACTGAGCGATCAAATACTGCTGATTGCTCAGTTCTCGAGTCCGCTCTGAGCACAGAGCAGTGACTGTCAGGATGAGCCAGCTGCTGGTCAGGCATCTGAGTGGATCCTGACATTATTGTCAGGATCCCTGCAGAGCCTGGACCGGCTCTGTAATGTCAGCCAACAGCGGTGTTTGGACGGCCATTGGCTGAATCTGGCTCACAGGAGTGCAAAACTAAGTGCACTCCTGTGACCTACTGGATACTGTAAGTATGGCCAAAAGAACATTGGTCATACTTCTCCTTTAAAGGCTATCTTCACCAGGACTGACATGATCCACTTCTTGTGCTAGATGGAGGATTTGGTCCTCCAACAGCATTTTATCTTTTGGAGTCTCCAGGGATGAGTTTTCCCGACTGGAGGTTCCTACCTTGTACAACTGTTATAAAGCAAGGGCTGGATTTACCACTGGGCACAGTAGGCCAAGAACATGACCTTTCCTAGTCTAGTTATTGGCAACAATTTTTATTCACCTTGGAACGATATTCTAAGCCAGGTTAGCACCAGGAAAAATGGAAAATAGATTCATCATATTTTTGGCTGGAGTTTTACTTCGAATTTAGAAGATAGCCATACCTCCCAAAATTTGAGATGGGAATGAGGGACACCTTCTAGCAAAAGTATGTAGGCATAGGACACGCCCCCTGCCACACCCCTTAAAGGGAACATAACCAAAAAAAAAAAAGGTTACCGTATATACTCAAATATAAGCCGAGTTTTTCAGGACATTTTTTTGTGCTGAAAATGTCCCTGAAAATACTTGAGTCACCTTTTTGCGCCTGATCTCCCGGACTTTGGGGACCTGGTACCGGCTTGGCAAACTTGGCACACATATAGCCCCACTCTTCCTCTACAAGTTGCAAAGTTTGTTGTCCGGGGGACCTATGGCCGGGGAGCACCGATTTTTCAAAGCCGGGCACCCCTTCCGTAGACTCCCATGTTAAAAGGTAATTTCTCTGGTGAATTTAGGGACCCGGTACTGGCCGGTCGTAGGTCCCCTGGACCCGAAACTTGGCACACATGTAGCCCTATTTCTCTTCTATAAGTGTGCAAAGTTTCTTGTCTGGAAACCTACGGCCGGGGAGCACCGATTTTTTAAATCCGGGCACCCCTTCCATAGACTCCCATGTTAAACGTCAGTCTAGTCATAGGCCCAGTGAGTCATGGGCACAGTGAGGCATGGACACAGTGAGGCATGGGCACAGTGAGGCATGGACACAGTGAGGCATGGACACAGTGAGGCATGGACACAGTGAGGCATGGACACAGTGAGGCATGGGCACAGTGAGGCATGGACACAGTGAGGCATGGACACAGTGAGGCATGGGCACAGTGAGGCATGGACACTGTGATACATGGACGCAGTGAGGCATGCACATGGACACAGTGAGGCACAGTGAGGCACGCAGATGGACACCCTAGGCTTATACTCGAGTCAATACGTTTTTGTGGTAAAATTAGGTGCCTCGGCTTATATTAGGGTCGGATTATACTCGAGTATATACGGTAATAAAATCCACAAGTGCTTTTTTTTACCACTAATATTCCTTTATATTGGCTTCTAAAATTGACAAATGCAGCAATTTAGAATTTGGATGAAAGGTTTAGCACTGGGAAACACTTTTTGAAAGTTTATATACATCTATATAGATCAGACCAAAATGAGGGACAAAGGAGGAGGTAGGTGGGACAGAGGGCCATTGCTCCAAATCAGGGACAGTCCCTCGAAATCAGGGACAGTTGGGAGCTATGGATAACATTTGTTTTACCTCTTTCAGCTAAATTGAGGAATATAAATGACAACTGATTGGAAAGGGTCTCGGGAAAAGGCGTGCTTTTACCCCAAACACAAGTTGGGGAATATTTTTGCAAATCAAGGTATTGTTTAAATGGCTCATCTTATAAGATTAGTCGGTGGAGTAGTAGATCTCTAAATTTGGGCAGCAGTGATATCTTCAATTATATATGGCAGAAATAAAGTCACATCTGCAGATCATGCTTAGAATATATCTGGATGGACACATTTTGGTTCATTTGGTAGTATAAACATTGAGACAAAGGTTTCCTACATGGGAGAGAAGAGTACCCCGCCATGTTTGTACCACCCACAGGAATTCCCCTTTAAATGTTTTGCCGTTCTGCACCAGTCTCCCACCACGAGTTCCAGCGATATGGAGCCGGCACTTCCCTTTCCATGGCTTGGGGATGTGCTTGTATGGAAGAGGTTTACAGCTCATTTTCTGCACGGATAATGGCAGTTCATTTGTTATTGGTCGTGTAAAGGTTAACACTGAAATATTTCAAACTACTCAAACAGCACAATACGTTTCAAGTGGGTAATTAACAGCTGTACCTGTACTGCACAAGTGATTGATTCCTCCAGTTATTACTGCATGGCTGATGTCATAAAACAAGCCAAATACAAAGTACACACATTATTCTATATATAAATATGTGTACGCCTGAGGTGTGATCACAGAGAACCACCCAGCGCTGTGTGATCCTGCGCTACGGCCTAGAGATCACCGGACATTAGATATAACCCAGCACTGTGTGATCCTGTCCTGATAATATACAGTCAGGAGATCACCGGACATTAGATATAACCCAGCACTGTGTGATCCTGTCCTGATAATATACAGTCAGGAGATCACCGGACATTAGATATAACCCAGCACTGTGTGATCCTGTCCTGAGAATATACAGTTAGGAGATCACCGGACATTAGATATAACCCAGCACTGTGTGATCCTGTCCTGATAATATACAGTCAGGAGATCACCGGACATTAGATATAACCCAGCACTGTGTGATCCTGTCCTGATAATATACAGTCAGGGGATCACTGGACATTAGATATAACCCAGCACTGTGTGATCCTGTCCTGATAATATACAATCAGGGGATCACCGGACATTAGATATAACCCAGCACTGTGTGATCCTGTCCTGATAATATACAGTCAGGGGATCACCGGACATTAGATATAACCCAGCACTGTGTGATCCTGTCCTGAGAATATACAGTTAGGAGATCACTGGACATTAGATATAACCCAGCACTGTGTGATCCTGTCCTGATAATATACAGTCAGAGGATCACCGGACATTAGATATAACCCAGAACTGTGTGATCCTGTCCTGATAATATACAGTCAGGAGATCACTGGACATTAGATATAACCCAGCACTGTGTGATCCTGTCCTGAGAATATACAGTTAGGAGATCACCGGACATTAGATATAACCCAGCACTGTGTGATCCTGTCCTGATAATATACAGTCAGGAGATCACCGGACATTAGATATAACCCAGCACTGTGTGATCCTGTCCTGATAATATACAGTCAGGGGATCACTGGACATTAGATATAACCCAGCACTGTGTGATCCTGTCCTGATAATATACAATCAGGGGATCACCGGACATTAGATATAACCCAGCACTGTGTGATCCTGTCCTGATAATATACAGTCAGGGGATCACCGGACATTAGATATAACCCAGCACTGTGTGATCCTGTCCTGAGAATATACAGTTAGGAGATCACTGGACATTAGATATAACCCAGCACTGTGTGATCCTGTCCTGATAATATACAGTCAGAGGATCACCGGACATTAGATATAACCCAGAACTGTGTGATCCTGTCCTGATAATATACAGTCAGGGGATCTCCGGACATTAGATATAACCCAGCACTGTGTGATCCTGTCCTGATAATATACAGTCAGGAGATCACCGGACATTAGATATAACCCAGCACTGTGTGATCCTGTCCTGATAATATACAGTCAGGAGATCACCGGACATTAGATATAACCCAGCACTGTGTGATCCTGTCCTGAGAATATACAGTTAGGAGATCACCGGACATTAGATATAACCCAGCACTGTGTGATCCTGTCCTGATAATATACAGTCAGAGGATCACCGGACATTAGATATAACCCAGCACTGTGTGATCCTGTCCTGATAATATACAATCAGGGGATCACCGGACATTAGATATAACCCAGCACTGTGTGATCCTGTCCTGATAATATACAGTCAGGAGATCACCGGACATTAGATATAACCCAGCACTGTGTGATCCTGTCCTGATAATATACAGTCAGGGGATCATTGTACATTAGATATAACCCAGCACTGTGTGATCCTGTCCTGATAATATACAGTCAGAGGATCACCGGACATTAGATATAACCCAGCACTGTGTGATCCTGTCCTGATAATATACAGTCAGGGGATCACCGGACATTAGATATAACCCAGCACTGTGTGATCCTGTCCTGAGAATATACAGTTAGGAGATCACCGGACATTAGATATAACCCAGCACTGTGTGATCCTGTCCTGATAATATACAGTCAGAGGATCACCGGACATTAGATATAACCCAGCACTGTGTGATCCTGTCCTGATAATATACAATCAGGGGATCACCGGACATTAGATATAACCAGCACTGTGTGATCCTGTCCTGATAATATACAGTCAGGGGATCACCGGACATTAGATATAACCCAGCACTGTGTGATCCTGTCCTGATAATATACAGTCAGGAGATCACCGGACATTAGATATAACCCAGCACTGTGTGATCCTGTCCTGATAATATACAGTCAGGGGATCACCAGACATTAGATATAACCCAGCACTGTGTGATGCTGTCCTGATAATATATAGTCAGGAGATCTCCGGACATTAGATATAACCCAGCATTGTGTGATCCTGTCCTGATAATATACAGTCAGGAGATCACCGGACATTAGATATAACCCAGCACTGTGTGATCCTGTCCTGATAATATACAGTCAGGGGATCTCCGGACATTAGATATAACCCAGCACTGTGTGATCCTGTCCTGATAATATACATTCAGGGGATCTCCGGACATTAGATATAACCCAGCACTGTGTGATCCTGTCCTGATAATATACAGTCAGGGGATCACCGGACATTAGATATAACCCAGCACTGTGTGATCCTGTCCTGATAATATACAGTCAGGAGATTACTGGACATTAGATATAACCCAGCACTGTGTGATCCTGTCCTGATAATATACAGTCAGGGGATCACTGGACATTAGATATAACCCAGCACTCTGTGATCTGTCCTGATAATATACAGTCAGGAGATCACCGGACATTAGATATAACCCAGCACTGTGTGATCCTGTCCTGATAATATACATTCAGGGGATCTCCGGACATTAGATATAACCCAACACTGTGTGATCCTGTCCTGATAATATACAGTCAGGGGATCACCGGACATTAGATATAACCCAGCACTGTGAGTGTGTGATCCTGTCCTGATAATATACAGTCAGAGGATCACCGGACATTAGATATAACCCAGCACTGTGTGATCCTGTCCTGATAATATACAGTCAGGAGATTACTGGACATTAGATATAACCCAGCACTGTGTGATCCTGTCCTGATAATATACAGTCAGGGGATCACTGGACATTAGATATAACCCAGCACTGTGTGATCCTGTCCTGATAATATATAGTCAGGAGATCACCGGACATTAGATATAACCCAGCACTGTGTGATCCTGTCCTGATAATATACAGTCAGGAGATCACCGGACATTAGATATAACCCAGCACTGTGTGATCCTGTCCTGATAATATACAGTCAGGAGATCACCGGACATTAGATATAACCCAGCACTGTGTGATCCTGTCCTGATAATATACAGTCAGGAGATCACCGGACATTAGATATAACCCAGCACTGTGTGATCCTGTCCTGATAATATACAGTCAGGGGATCACTGGACATTAGATATAACCCAGCACTGTGTGATCCTGTCCTGATAATATACAGTCAGGGGATCACTGGACATTAGATATAACCCAGCACTGTGTGATCCTGTCCTGATAATATACAGTCAGGGGATCACCGGACATTAGATATAACCCAGCACTGTGTGATCCTGTCCTGATAATAATATACAGTCAGGGGATCACCGGACATTAGATATAACCCAGCACTGTGTGATCCTGTCCTGATAATATACAGTCAGGAGATCATTGGACATTAGATATAACCCAGCACTGTGTGATCCTGTCCTGATAATATACAGTCAGGAGATCACCGGACATTAGATATAACCCAGCATTGTGTGATCCTGTCCTGATAATATACAGTCAGGAGATCACCGGACATTAGATATAACCCAGCACTGTGTGATCCTGTCCTGATAATATATAGTCAGGAGATCACCGGACATTAGATATAACCCAGCACTGTGTGATCCTGTCCTGATAATATACAGTTAGGGGATCACCGGACATTAGATATAACCAGCACTGTGTGATCCTGTCCTGATAATATACAGTCAGGGGATCACCGGACATTAGATATAACCCAGCACTGTGTGATCTGTCCTGATAATATACAGTCCGGGGATCACCAGACATTAGATATAACCCAGCACTGTGTGATCCTGTCCTGATAATATACAGTCAGGGGATCATTGGACATTAGATATAACCCAGCACTGTGTGATCCTGTCCTGATAATATACAGTCAGGGGATCACCAGACATTAGATATAACCCAGCACTGTGTGATCCTGTCCTGATAATATACAGTCCGGGGATCACCGGACATTAGATATAACCCAGCACTGTGTGATCCTGTCCTGATAATATACAGTCAGGGGATCACCAGACATTAGATATAACCCAGCACTGTGTGATCCTGTCCTGATAATATACAGTCAGGGGATCACCAGACATTAGATATAACCCAGCACTGTGTGATCCTGTCCTGATAATATACAGTCAGGGGATCATTGGACATTAGATATAACCCAGCACTGTGTGATCCTGTCCTGATAATATACAGTCAGGGGATCACCAGACATTAGATATAACCCAGCACTGTGTGATCCTGTCCTGATAATATACAGTCCGGGGATCACCGGACATTAGATATAACCCAGCACTGTGTGATCCTGTCCTGATAATATACAGTCAGGGGATCACCAGACATTAGATATAACCCAGCACTGTGTGATCCTGTCCTGATAATATACAGTCAGGGGATCACCAGACATTAGATATAACCCAGCACTGTGTGATCCTGTCCTGATAATATACAGTCAGGGGATCATTGGACATTAGATATAACCCAGCACTGTGTGATCCTGTCCTGATAATATACAGTCAGGGGATCACCAGACATTAGATATAACCCAGCACTGTGTGATCCTGTCCTGATAATATACAGTCAGGGGATCACCGGACATTAGATATAACCAGCACTGTGTGATCCTGTCCTGATAATATACAGTCAGGAGATCACCGGACATTAGATATAACCCAGCACTGTGTGATCTGTCCTGATAATATACAGTCAGGGGATCACTGGACATTAGATATAACCCAGCACTGTGTGATCCTGTCCTGATAATATACAGTCAGGAGATCACCGGACATTAGATATAACCCAGCACTGTGTGATCCTGTCCTGATAATATACAGTCAGGGGATCACCGGACATTAGATATAACCCAGAACTGTGTGATCCTGTCCTGATAATATACAGTCAGGGGATCACCGGACATTAGATATAACCCAGCACTGTGTGATCCTGTCCTGATAATATACAGTCAGGAGATCACTGGACATTAGATATAACCAGCACTGTGTGATCCTGTCCTGATAATATACAGTCAGGAGATCACCGGACATTAGATATAACCCAGCACTGTGTGATCCTGTCCTGATAATATACAGTCAGGAGATCACCGGACATTAGATATAACCCAGCACTGTGTGATCCTGTCCTGATAATATACAGTCAGGAGATCACCGGACATTAGATATAACCCAGCACTGTGTGATCTGTCCTGATAATTTACAGTCGGCGGTTCACCGGACATTAGATAGCCCAACATGTGGCCCAGCCCACCTGCTCTCTGCATGCGGTCCACAGGCTACTGGCAACAGGGTGACGGGCAGTGGAATGCCAATGCTGGGGGTTAGTATTGCGTCCACTGACACAAATGATGGGGTTTATGAATGGACTCACTGACACCAATTCTGGGGGTTATTATTGTGTTCACTAACACCAATGCTGGGGGTTTTTACTGCACTCACTGACACCAATGCTGGGGGGTTGTGACTGCACTCACTGACACCAATCCTGGGGTATAGTATTATGTTCACTGACAGAAATGATGGGGTTTATGAATGGACTCACTGACACCAATTCTGGAGGTTATTATTGTGCCCATTGACACCAGTGCTGTGGGTTATTACTGTACTCACTGATAATGTTGGGGGTTGTTACTGCACTCACTGACACCAATGCTGGGGATTATAATTATTTAGTATTTTTTAAGGGGGGGGTGGGGGCTATTGGAATGCCAATGCTGGGGGTTATTATTGTGTTCACTATCACCAATGCTGGGTGTTTGTGTTGCATCCACTGACACAAATGCTGGGGTTTATGAATGAACTCACTGACACCAATGCTGGGGGTTGTTACTGACCGCACTCACTGACACCAATGCCGGGGATTATAATTATTTAGAATTTTTTAAGGGGGGGGGCTATTGGAATGCCAATGCTGGGGGTTATTATTGCACTCACTGACACCAATGTTGTGGGTTATTATTGCACTCACTGACACCAATGCTGTGGGTTATTGTATTCAAACCCCTTCAATCTGCATTGTGATAGGCTGCAAGGACTGACATTTCTAGACATTAGGGTGCAAATATGTGCTGGTCTTGTGCAGCCCTTTGAAAGTGTCAGGGGCTGCAAGTGTCATTTTCAAGTGGATCCCCTAAAGCTGTATATTCTCAGCACTGTGTCTTCCCATTCTGACCATCTACATCTATTATAACACTGGATATTATAAATAAACCAAGAAGTGTGTGATCCTGTCCTGATCACATACACTAAAGAGATCAGTAGACATTAAAGCACATACACACATACACAATCTGGCAATTTACTAATTTACTGGCAATAGATCAAACTGTGTGTGCTGCCCCTAGCAGCCTTCTCCAGCTGTCATTCCTCCTGTGCAGAGTATATAAAGAAAGGATGTATGGGATTAGGATGTATGGGATGGTGGTTAGGGGCATCTCAGCTCTTACTTGGACACATATATCCTGTCCGCTCAGGGAAAGTGTGCATAGGACACAGCTTGCCATGTATAGCCCATTAGTAAAGGATGGTAAATTAGGAAAGCTTTCGAAAGAAAACAAACATAATGGAGCCTTTATTGGTGTCTCCCTGTGAGCTATCACTGTCTTTCACTAAAGGCTTTTACTGTAGTAATAAGTAACAGATGTCTCAGGACTCGTGTA
Organism: Rana muscosa; assembly: GCA_029206835.1. Classification (NCBI taxonomy): domain Eukaryota; kingdom Metazoa; phylum Chordata; class Amphibia; order Anura; family Ranidae; genus Rana; species Rana muscosa. Next base: position 241,356,135 of record CM055118.1, read on the forward strand.
AATAGCTCTGGAACGTGTTCTCCACAATTTGTAACACTATAGCATTTAAGGAATATTAGAAACATTTCCACAGATGACATCATTTAGAGCATCATAAAAAAGATCATAATGACTGATTTCTAGTGTAATAGAAATGTGATAATAAACTGGTCATGGTGATGTTTACCCAACCGTTCTCCATAAAGATGTAGGATTTGTGAACCTTTTAGTTAATTATTCCTAAAACACAATCTTCTTATAGAACTACTACAAACAGCATATACAAAATTCTTAATGAAGTCTTCAGAACTTCAATATCCAGTCCTGGGTAAGGAAAGTCCCTATTTTTTTTTTAGGATTTTTGACTTACCTGTAAAATGCTTTTCTTGGACTACATTACAGGACAGAGGATCCTGGTTGTAGACCATGAGGAGTTATGCATGGTCTAAGACTAAGGTGCTAAAATGTATAAAAGTAGAATTATCAGAAGGTTTTTCACCCTACACGACAGGGCCATTTTTTGCTATTTAGCACTGCACTACTTTAACTGGTAATTACGCGGGCATGCAACAGTACCCAAACAAAATATATTTTATTTTGATCACCACTGAGCATTTTAACTTTTTGCGATATAAACAGAAAAAAAAAAATAACAATATTTTGTATGTTCTCCTATAAAACATATCCAATAAAAACATTTTAAAAATCGAATTTCTTCATTAATTTTGGCCAAAATGTATTCTGTTACATGTCTTTGGTAAAAAAAAAAAAAAAAAAAAAAATCCCCATAAGTGTATTGGTTTGCGTGAAAGTTATAGCATCTACAAACTACACCTATTAGCAAAAGTACAGTATGTAGGCATAGAACACACTCCTGCCAGGCCCCCTTAACCTCCCTGGCGGTATGATTCTGTCAGATTTTAGGTGCTGAAAGCGGTACCATTATTCTGCATGGAAATTTGGCGTTTTATATTGTAGGCTTTGCAGGGATAAGAAAGAGAAAGATTGTTTCCTATCTACAGACCCCTGTGTTGATTGTCAACACAGGGCTCTGGGCTGTGATTGGCCAACCAGCCAGTCGTGAAAATGAATCATTAGCCGGGATTTGCTGACAGACTCCCAATGTGTGCAATCCCAGGTGTTGGAGGGAGGGCGCGCGTGTGTGAGCGCCTTAAACCCGAAAGCAAGCAGTGACGAAACATGACATCACTTTGTGGGCACGGCACGGGCACGAGCAGTCTGCAAGTGCTTAAACTCTCTCAATCAACATTAACTATTTTTAGTGAATAGATAGGAAGTTCTATTATATTTATTTTTTTTAACCTTTTTTAACACTTCTTCAGTTGCTTTCTGGTTTCCGGCGTAGGCCAAAATTATGTCATATATCCCAGGAGTCTTCAGGGGCATTTTTTTTCTTTCATCTGACGGAGGGGAGGAGGGACTTTATCATCCAAACACACCCTCCGGACTGCATGCCTGAACTAAGGGCATATGGATTCCAGGAGTTACGTTTTGCTTTAATTAAAATAAGTAAAATAGAAAACTATCATTATTTTATGTATGTGGGTGATTTCCGTCTTGTGATTTTATAATAAAACCCTGCCAGTACATCTCAGATTCCGGTTTGGTTAAACTATGACCTCTGAAAAAAACACTAATACAATTAAAGGATGAGGGGCTTATTGGGACTGGAGGTATGTGAGATAAAGCGATAATGTGCTGAGATATATTTCAGTGTTTTCTTCTCTGCTAATCCTATTGAAACACACTGGAGCTTGTCTTTCCCTGCCGCTCCCCAGCATGAGAAGGTTTAAAACATAAAATGCACTGTACTTATTCCTAAAAAAAAAATGTTTGTGCAAGTTCAACTATGTCAGTCCTGATGTTTTATGGAAAACTTTTACTTTTAGAGAGAAATATCTAGAAATGCAATTATTAGTTCTTTAAAATTGGAACGCTCCCGATCTCTACTTGCGAGCGGGAGCTTTCTGATCATGTGACTGCTGCGACAGCCAATCACGGTGGTCACATGATCAGAAATACCACCCAGCCTCCCAGCATCAGAAACCTCTTAAAGGGCTGGGAGGCGCCGGCATTAAGAGGTTAATATTCAAAGCAAAGTCACCCATCCGTCCATTGTCTTTATTTTGTTAGGAATTCACTTTGAAAATCACTCCCCTAGCATTTCTAGCTGCAGCCATCTTGCGTATGGGCAGAGGATTAATGTAGCATTTACTTCCTGGAATCCATCTGCCCTTAGCTCAGGCGTGCAGGTGGGAGGGTGTGTTTAGTTGAGAGAGCCCCTCCTCCCTTCTTGAAAACTCCTGGGATGTATGACAAATGTCAAAAAAGGTTAAAAGAAGTAAAATAGTATACCTTCCTATCTATTTAATGAGGCTAGCAGCATAAGGATTAAAAATAGTTAATGTTGATTGACAGAGTCTGTGTGGCCCAGATTCCCCCTGCTGACCTGTGTTTACTATGCTTCAGTTTGTGAATGAACAGAAAGCTGCTCAGCACAGATCACTTCCCATTCATTCATTAAAAGGGACTGGGGAATCTCGGTCCTCAGTTCCTTTTTCTGTTTAATAAATGAAACATTTGCATCCTTCGACGTTTGTGGTTTATACCTGGCCTTTGACCTGTTGGGTGAGCAACCTTCCTTGTTATATATTTCTTGCTGTATTGAAAATGTTTAATTGCAATGTATTTGCCTTATGTCTTATGGTATCATCTGTCTTATAGATTATACCTCCTGAGGAAGCGGTGTGTATGCCGCGAAACTAGTTGAGGAAATGCTAATTTATGAGATACACTGCACCAACAGATACCTCTTGGGGGAACCCTAAGTATTTATTTATTGATTTTTAAATGAATTTTGTATGTCAATTTTATATGTAATAAATATTTTATTTTATATAAAACCGTCGTTGTTGTTTATCAGTACCGAGATAGTCCATTATAACCAATCGGGCATCAGCTTCAGCCTCTCTATTCCCACACTCTCCTGTTTCTCTATATTAATTCGGATGATGGTACTTTATTATGGTTAGCTATTATTAATGTTTTATATGAGGCTATACTCAAAAAACTTGAAAAATGAGACATCAGGGGTCTGTTTAGACCCCTAATATTTCACCAAAGCCCTCCAACGGTGCTCCTAAAAAAATTGTAAAAAATACTAAAAATTTAAATAATAAAGCTAAAAAGCTACTGACACCACACACTGTCCATGTTTTAATACATTTTATATTTATTCAAGGGAATGTGTTTTTGAACTTTGGGGTGCACACCCTAATGCAATAAGCTGCGCACACCTATGGTTCGACTTTAATTTGTATGCAGTTCTATGATTATATAAGCTTATGGGTCTATTAAAAATTAAAACCATGTAGGATATCTACATTCCCAAATTCCTACATATTTAATATAACTGGACTAATAAAGCATGCAAAGCAGAAGCTTTAACTTTAATGTCACTTCATTGGCCGCATACCAGTTCCACGTCTGTGAAAGTATTGAAGTTGGGACAGTGAGGAAACGGACAATTTCAGAAAAAGTCATCAATGGCAGCCTACAGAAGTTTTCAACCAAGTCTAACTTCAAGTAACATTTTGCTAACAACTAAATATTATTATTATACAGGATTTATATAGTGCCGACAGTTTACAGAGCGCTTTACAACATGAAGGCAGACAGTACAATTACAATACAGTTTAATACAGTAATAATTCACAACTATAGTTCTTTAAAACAAGACAGACACCCTAGTAGTTAGTTACAGAAGGCAAACTCCATCATATACCAACATAGGAATACGGGACTTGTTATTCCAGACTTATTATAAAAGGCACAATCTCCAGGGCTGTCATACTCATCCTTGCTTCTTTATTTAATGCCCTCAAAATATATTCAGTTATCAACACGAAAAGTGCTACCTACATTTTGACTTTCCTACTACTATCAATGGCTAAAATTGTGCAAAGCTTCTTTATTTAAAGGTTCATTTTTTTTTCTTTAAAATAACAAACATGTCAAACTTACCTCCACTGTGCAGTTTGTTTTGCACAGAGTGGCCCCGATCGTCCTCTTCTGGGGTCCCACAGCGGCTCCTCCCTGCAATAGATAACCCCCTCTGGGAAGCGCTCTCCCGAGGGGGTTACCTTGCGGGCGCGCTCCTGTGTTATACAGTCGGCGTCCATAGCCACCGAGTGTATGACTCGGCCCTGCCCCCCCGGCGGCTGCGTCATTGGATTTGATTGACAGCAGCGGGAGCCAATGGTTGTGCTGCTAGCAATCTATCCAATGAAGAGCCGAGAAGCCGCGGAGAGAGCAACCCACGGAAATCCGGGAGTTAAAGGTGAGTAAAAGGGGGGGGCTGGAAAAAACAAATTTACTAAAGGAATTAAGACTCTTCACTCACAAATTGTGTAATTGTTCATTTCAATTAATCAATCGTCTGAAAAAGGAATTCCTGTTCACTTCAAATACAGTACAGATGTTTGTCACATCAATTTGGATCATTGATGGGGCAACTCACGTGATCTTTGAGTGAAGATTCTCAACTCCTTTTCGTAGGAGATTGCAGGGAGGGGGAGAGGAGAAGTTCTGCTTGGATCGCCTTGGTGGTCCGAGCGGAAATGGGAGGGGGTACCTGTCAAAATTAGGTACCCGCTGCCCCCCCCCCCCAAAAATGACATGCCAAATGTGTCATAGGAGGGGAGGAGGAATGCATAAAGCGGAACTTCTCCTTTTGTGTGGAGCTCCTCTTTAAGCTCTGGGGAAATTCCCTCTTAAAATGAACAGCCTATTTGCCTTTAGTAAATCAATCCCAAGGAGTCAGTGACCCTGGGCAGAAGTTGGAACTCCCAAACTGCATTGTGGGTGGAAGGAAAGAAAATTGCTTGATTCCCCCATCAATACAGTCAGTGTTGATGGGGAAATCCCTCCCGCTGTGCTATTGTGTTCTGCCAGTGGGGAGACTTTCTCTGCCTATGAGTCGAACTAAACTTTGAACCGGCCAAATATAGATTCATTTATAACCAGCTTAAGGGACACTCTAAAGCGAGAAGGGACCGGCCAAGATTCGATCCATCTATTGGCAGGCTGGTTGTACCCAAGTGGATCGATGGATCGGCTTTAGTACAACCAGCCTGCCCATAGATTGATCAGCCTGTCAATTTTTTTTACATGAGAATATTGCCGGTGGCTATAGCCACAAGCAGTGATCATTGTGTTCTGCTGGCCAGGAAAGCTCCCTGCTGGCAGAACACAATAGCACTGCAGGAGCAGTCAGTGCTGATTGAGGAATCAAGCTAATTTCTTTCATTCTACCAGTGGTGAAAGCCTATTAATACACGGTAAGGATATTTTGCTAATGGCCATGTACAGTTTACATATAATTGTTAATTCAAAATTTTCCTACTGTAACCATAGAAAGGCTGCAGTATGGAGAACGCATGCCACCAGTCAGGAATATGAGTGACTTAATACATTGAGCAGGTGCTACATAGATCTATTCTCACAGTATTACAATGTTCCTGCATCCAGCAAGTTCCATGCATTACATTACACATACATTGTATAAGACTTTTCTCTTACGCACTAGAACCCCTCAACATAAAACTACTTGTAAGAAAAAGTAGATGAAAAATGTCAGAGTCCTGAGAATGCTGGTATGTCATACAAGGCTCGCTGGGACAGCTTTGGCACGGCTGCATAAACGCCTAGCAGAGATGAAGCAGACTTCCTAGCACAGATTCACTAGCCGCCTGGGGAATGTATGAGCCCAGCATAGTGAGAGGGAGGGGGCCCAGACTACATAGTAATAGCCTTGAGCGCTAACACGCAGGAGACTGGAAGCCTATAGTAAGGTAAAATTCACATCCGATTCCCAGGCTCTAATTACTGAGACTGAGCGACGAGTAACTGGGGAGTATTTTATCTATACACCAAGCACACTGGTGTATGGTGGATATAAAAAAAACTGCAATGGTTGCATTTATATATGTTAGTGAGTTCAGTTTTATAAATTAGAAACTTGGAAACTAGGAAAGTTGAGCTAGTGTATCTACGTGGTTTGCGTAAGTTTACGCTCTGTTTTTGTGTGTGTGTATATATATATATATATATATATATATATATATATATTTATACTGTATATATAGTTATATATACCTTGTGTCTGTGTGTGTATATATACATATATCTATTTATATATATATATATATACAGCGGCAGCTGTTGGTATATTTTTTGGGGAGCACCCCCCCTGTCGATCGGTCCCCGCACTTACCCCATCTAGGTCACAGGCTTCCTCCGGGCGGCGGGCCTCTGCATCCCCTCCTTTCTCGACTTCACGGCGGCGTGGTTGCCCTTGCGTCTCCTTCCTCGTCCTCCTCGGCGGCCAATAGGATTGCTTCTCCTCTAGGCCAATTGGGTCTCAGGACCCACTTCCTGAGCCGGGTTCGGCCGAGAGAAACATTTGGAAGACAATAGCGAATATTAATTTGCTATTGTCACAAAACTGGGTGGGCTCGGGGCGCAATGCTCTGCACCCCGAACCCCACCTTTTTTAAAGCCAATTACAGCCTCTGGCTCTAATCATGTGATTCTAAAAAAAAAACTCCCATTGGAATCCATGTGTCCGGCGCCCTGCATGTAATTTATGGGCCGGGTGCATGGAATAGGGGGGCGGCATCCCGTATGGACGGGCCGCCACTGTATATATATGTTTGTGCATGTGTAGAAAGTGGTAGAGGCACAAGTCTTGGGCATGAGTACATTAGGGTCAATTTGCTAAAACTGGACAGTGCAAAATCTGGTGCAGCTGTGCATGGTAGCCAATCAGCTTCTAACTTCAGCTTGTTTAGTTAAGCTTTGACAAAAAAGAAAAAAAAACCTGCAAGCTGATTCGCTACCATGCACAGCTGCACCAGATTTTGCACTCTCCAGTTTTAAGTCAAACATGAGGAGTTTTTTTGTCCAATTTTTGATGGACCACAGTCCATCTTTTCAAGGCCTTGACAAAGATGAATTGCAATCCATCAAAACGTTAGACAAAAAAAGAACTCCTCTTGTTTGGACACATACTCTTGCTCAAGACCTGTGAGTGCCTATACTACATTCTATTTATCCACCGGTGTTACTTTACAGATACAACCTGGACAGTGTGCATTAAGACGGTATTAAACACAAAAGCTAACATTCATTAGGTTCCAGTTTACCAATTCTTAGATGTGCTGTCTGCATTCTTTTTCTTTTTTAGACCTTCTTTCTTTTATTTTCACCTGGTGATCCTGCCAGCAAGTCTGTTGTTTTTCAACAGAACAAGCTGCTTTGAAGATGTAGCAGTTAGATGGTTGAGACAAACCATTTACCACTGACAAGTGTGCTTACAATGATGAGTTTGTATCCATTTATGTAAAAAAACATAATCCCAAAAGGAACAAAACTGATCTGTAATGGCTTACAAAGTGTTGGCTTCAGTTCTGCTTCATATTCTTAGTGTATCAAAATCTACTAGTCTAGTGCATCTTACACTGCCCCACCACCAGACCAACAATGTTGCTGTCCAAAGGTGTCTCTGTTGTTCCTTAATCCAGACTGCAGGCCCTTATACAGGAGGTGTGTTACAGGCCTTATCAAAAGGAGAAAGCAGAAGGAAAAAAGCCTAAGAAAAGGAAACTAATGAATATTACAACTACCAACAAACGACAACATACCGCTACTACATTTTTAGTTTTGGGTTTAATACCGTTTTAACTTCCAGTAGACTTTTATATATATATATATATTTTTATATATATAATTTCTGGCTCATAATGTCATCTTTACTAATAAATCATAATGTGTACCTTGATTTTTAGCCCCAATGAATGCCCTTAATTTTCAATACTGGTGAGCTGGATAAAATATATATATATATATATATATATATATATATATATATATATATATATATAAATATATATATATATATATTTTATATATATATTTATGGTCGGAGCCCTCTGTCTGAAGAGATATGGATCACATAAACACGTCACAAGACTAACAACACAAATAAGACCTGAAGTGTGGCCTGGCCTTTTGTACGGTATGCCAAATAAAGGGGCCATACCTGAATAGAAGTAATAGATAATTCTGCTGAGAATTGGTTGTAGAGGAGTGCCCTAGAAAAGGGAGATATGGGTGGGTGGGTACCGCGCACTACAGCCGACACTGACCCTGGTGGATGGTCTGTATAAGTACCCCTCGAACTCCTCCCATAATTTCAGGCTAGCATACTAGCCTTCCTATTTATGGTCGGAGCCCTCTGTCTGAAGAGATATGGATCACATAAACACGTCACAAGACTAACAACACAAATAAGACCTGAAGTGTGGCCTGGCCTTTTGTACGGTATGCCAAATAAAGGGGCCAAAAAGTCACACAAGGCTAGGAAGGAATTGTTCTATTATGACAGGTAAACCACTATAGAGCGAGACTGTTAAAGGCTCGTGATATTCCTGCCTGAGGATCGGGAATGTGTCGGGCGAAACACAAGGATTTCCACCTGCCCATCTTCCTTATTGCGTGGTCAGGAACTCTGTTTCGTGATGTTGTTGGGGCTGCTCTAATGCGAAAGCAAGTCCTGAGTAACACCCTGGGTTAAGGCCCGAGATGCTCAGGAGTGTTCTGACGTGGCTGACGAACTGTTTTCCGCTTAGGGGTTCAGTTGGGAAAGGTAGTAGAGGGCTGTCCTCTGATGGATCGGACAGCCGAGTTTACCGATTGCACCAGAACGGCCATGGCGTTATGTGTCCTGAAAGGTTTAATGTCTACTCCGGGACCGAGTTGTATTGTTTCCGATACCGTCGGGTGTAGGATGAAATGACTTTGGTGGCGAGACGGGTGGTGCCTGAGTAGTACTTGGCATTTAGGGCTGGTGATAGTAATTCGCCGGGCCGTGAGACCGTAATAAGGCTAGGTAAATGGCTGCTTGATTTACCAGGCTGGGCCATAGACCGAAGGGGGAACGTGGAGGATAGCAGACATGTCCCGGAGAATGGTGCTGGTCACTGGTAAGCGTTCGGTACTGGAGTGTGGTTGCCGCCACCTGTAGTGTGTTGGCAGATCAGGATGCATTGATGAGGGAGGTAGCACCATGGAGGTGTTATCCGATTCCAAAGTTGGTTGGGACTAATGTGGGATGCCGGACATGGACGAGTCGGCTCCGGGCTTCTGTGAAAGGATGTGGCATGGTTAGGCAGGATAGCGCGTCGGCCGAGGTGTTGCATTGGCCAGGGATGTGGACCCTGAGGCTACTGAGCTGATGTTGTAGGGAAAGTAGCAACGGCCTGCGTGGGAAGGACATGACGGATAATGATTTATTGACCTGCCTTTGTTAATGACTGTGGCTGTAGCCTGGTTGTCTGTGGCGAACATGGCGGTCTGTCCTGCCCGGGGCTGCCCCGTACTAGTGTTGCTGCGACTATGGGGTAGATCTCAAATAGAGAGGAGGACTGACTAAAAGCGGAATTGTGAGCATCTCTGATGGATCGGATCTCCTGAAACCAATGATGGCCAAAAATTGCAGCGAAGCTTGTGGAAGCTGCTACGTCCGTGGTCGTCTGAGGTGACGAAGAGGATGCTGATGGGATAAACAAGGGTCTACCTATCCGGTCTCGAGGAATTGGTCCCCCATGGCCAGCTCCTGCTACGGAGGCTGCGACTAGCTTAATGACTTGGTCAACGTCTCGTGCCTGGGAGAGGAACACTAAGAAGCGTGCGATAAAGGAACGCCCTTGAGGGACGATCCTCATCGTGGTTTGAGCATGCCCAGTAGGGATTGTAGCTGTGGGTTAGTGCCCCCCTGCGTGTCGGTAGACGTATGGATGACTGTCCTGATGCGGGTCAATCTACGGAGAGGTGGGCTGGCCCGCATGGCGCGTTTGTCTAGAACGATTACCAGGAAGGAGATGAACTGTGCCGGTTTTCCTACTTTCTTCACGGTTATGGGCACGTCAAGGTTTTAAAGACCTCTCTTGGATTTCTTAGATCTCACAAGATTTCTAAACCATCGGGAGAACTCCTGTGAGGGTATGCAGGAGTTTGA